>CAUYPK010149387.1:0-49764 GCA_963574355.1 Loris lydekkerianus | reverse complement strand
TGGTGGAACCTGCTGGGGCGTGGGTATGGGGCTGGGCTTTTTTATTTTCAACCCTTGGCCCGTGTTTGTTTATTTTCCCACTTTTACACCCATGTTACACCTGTGTGGGGGGGGTGGGTTTGGGCATGGACAACCCCCCACCCCCCACCCCCAGGTCCCTTCAAGCTCCCTGATCCTAACACAGCAGGCATCAAAACAGAAAATGGCTCACTCCTGGTCCTGCACTCCTGTTATGGGCTGAATTTTGTCCCCCCCACCCACCCAAATTCATATGTTGAAGTTCATGTGCAGAATGTAACTGCAGAATGTGACTACATGTGCAAATAGGACCCTAGGAAGGTCATTAAGGTGAAATGAGGTCATTAGGGTGGGCTCTGACACAGCCAGGTCGAGGGGGGCGACCATGTGAAGACAGCTATCTACCAGCCAAGGGGAGAAGCCTCAGAAGGAACCAACCCTGTCCACACCTGAATCTCAGATTTCTGGCTTCCAGAATTGTCAGAAAATAAATTTCTCCACCTGGTCTACTGGACTTTGGTATGGAAATAAGTTAACACAACCCACAAGCCCCTGATCACCGGGGGACTCTAACCCACCAGGCTTGCAGCTGACCAGAAGGACACCTAAGCTCAGAGAGCATGGGCCTTAGTCAAGAACCTGGTGACCACTGGTGGCAGAGTTGGCACCAGAACACTCCCCCTAATCCCCAATCTCAGGCGCTTCTCACCCCAGTCACCAGCAGGCAGATGGGCAGACACACATTATCATCTGCTGGGCTCACCATATGTGGGCCAGCACTGCACACAGAGCTAAGGGCATTTCCTCCATACAACTGAGGAAACTGGGGAAAGTGAGGCACAGGGAGACCCATAGCTAGGGCATTGAATTCAGATCCAGCCCTATCTGACACCACCTCCCTCCACCTTGCCATGGCACTATATATATATGATTCTCCTGGCCACTTGAAATTAACAGGCAACTACACAGCCTGATGTCATGCCCAAGCCATCCTGAAGGCTTTGTCAGATGAAGATGTGCCCGTTGCTCCAATGGCGTAGAAGACAAAGGGAGTTTCTGGCTCAGGTGAGCTGCACAGGTTGTCTGGGGCTCTGGCCATCTGATATGGGCAGCTGAAGACTGGACCAGGGGATGCTGGGCACCCCTAGTGCTGCTAAGCTCTGGAAGGATGTCAGCCTTCAAGGGGATTGCTGCCCTTGGTGTCTTGTTGACAGTGGACACTCCTGACCTGCCAGTTGTACACAGCAGCCGGATGTTAGAGCCCATGGGCCAGGCACAAGAGGCCACATTGCCTGTTCCCCTCACCATGAGTGTGGGTGGAAATTATTGCCATGGCATCACCGGCTGGGAACAGGGATGACAGGTGTCTGGGAGAGCACATGCACTGCCAGTTCTAGAGGGATGGATTAACTCAGAGGGCTGAGGTGAACTTGGCCCCCTGGCAATGCCACCCCTAGCCACCAAGGGCCTATTCCATGTGGGGCTTCTTACATGGAATATCTTGTCCCACCAGGCCACCAGTTCTACTGTTGTTACAGGTCAGGAAACCAAGCTCGGGGAGGTGCCACCAGTGCCTATAACCCACTTGGCAGACACCATAGCACAAACCCTGGTCTCCTTGCTCCCCTTCTCACAAATGTTGGAGGCAGTGCTCCTTCTGAGTGCTCCCTGTGATTACAGAGGTACCAATTGTGGTCACTGGAGGTAAAATTACCCTGCGTGCACCTAGCTATTATCCCCATCTGCTGTTCAGATAAATGTATCTGGAGGTTCCACCAAGTCTCAGGGTGCCCTGCTCCCCAGCCACTTCCCGATAACAAGTTAGCCATTTCAGAAATCCTTATCCAAAGGGTTCCACATCCGATAGCCGGCCACTGCTCTCAGCTCTCTCTAAATGTCTTCTGCAGAGCAGTCTTTCCTTCCTGGGCTGGGAGGGGAGGGAAAGGAAAGGGGAATGTCTTCCCAGGAAGAGGGGTCCCTGCAAACATGGCCCCCTCCAGGCCTACAGTTCACAAGAAGTGCTCACTAAATGCACCATCCCGCCCCCCACCCCCACCCCCAGGTCTGGTTTTCCCCAGGGAAAGCAGCTATCCCTACTGGTTTCTGCACCATGGCTAAGGGCCATACTGCAGTCTGTGGCAGACAGACTTAGAGGAAAGAGTACTGGAGTCAGGGAGCACCGGGTTCGAATCTTCCCTCCTCCCCCCTGAACTAAGTGACTCAAGCCCTGTGACCTCAGGTTGCACCCTGAAAAATAGTCCGACAGCCCCTCCCTGCCTGGGAACGCTGGGACGAGCCCTCCGCCTGCGCCTGGCCCCAGGAGGTTTTCAGCCTCGGCCATCTTCAGGCTGCCCTCCAGAGGCTCACCTGCCAAGGCCTCCAGCTCCAGCTCTTAGTTTCCCCGCCGGCACAAGGCGCGGCTGGGTTGGGGCGACGTGGGATTTTCCAGCGCCGGGTACGGGCTGTCAGATCTCAGAGGGCGGGTGCAGAGGGAGAAGCCCGGGTGCGAGGCGCAGGGGCAGGGGCTCGGGAAGCGATGCGCAGAGACTGGGCTGCGCCTGAACTGACACACATGCGGGCTCCGGGTGCCCAGATGTGCGCGGAGAGACCTGGGTGCCCAGGGTCGGCCTAACGTCCCCTATCCTGGTAGTGGGAGCTGCGCAAGGGCGGCGCCCCCCGCCGCAAAGCCCCGCCTGTCATCTCACCTCTCTCTGGGTTAGGTCTGCGGTGGCCCGGGCCCATCGCCCGAACCCTGGGCCCCTCACCTGGACCTGGCCTCCTTCCGCAGCCTAGAGGAACCTGGATCCCAGAAGAAGCAAAGAAGGGGCGCCTTCCAGACAGCCCAGCGCAGACGCGACGTCTGACGCTGGGGTCGGCGCTCCCCAGCCGGCGCCACTGAGCAGCTCGCACCGGCGCAGGGGCAGGGAGCTTCCCGCCGACCTCTCCGGGCTGCAAAACCCTAGAGTAAAAGTTGGGTGGACCCACCGGACGATTTTCCTCGGTGTTGCAGGTGCACCCTCCAAATGCCACCAAGCCCTTGCAGCCCTGCGATCCCGCGTAGGGACCCAGCGGTCCCTCAGTCCCTGGCACTCACCTGCGCTCATCTCGGCAGCCGGTCGGAATCGGGGCAGTCCGGCGCTGCGGCAGCCGGACACTCGGGGCCCGCCAGGTGCCGCGCCCGCGCAATCCTCCGCCCGCCGTCCGCAGCCCGCCGCCCGCGCGCCCGCCGGCTCCGAGCCGGACAGGCAGCGCCGCCGCAGCCCAGGGCTGCAGGCCCCGCCCACACCACGCCTAATGCCACGCCCCTCTGTGTGGCCACGCCCTTCGTCCAGCCACCGGCCTGGCGCACCCTGGGAAGTGTAGGCGCCGCGACCCCACCGCTCCACCTTTGCACCCCAGCCGCCAGTGGGCGGACTACAAGTCCCAGCAGGTTTCGCGGCCTGCGCGTGCGCACACGGGGGACGGCGGCTGAGGACCGTGGCAATCGCTACGAGGTTTCTGCAGAACTGTTGCCACGGCCTGTGGGGCTGTTAACGGTTTTCAGCGTTCTCAGGAGCCCCGGAGTCACGTGGAGAGCGGTGCTTGATGCAAACTTGATGTGGCATTTCTTGAGTCGTGGGGTAGCAAGGGGCCGGAAGACCTTCTGGGCCAGTCCCCCTTCTCTCCCAGTTTACTGAGAGGGAAACTGAGGTGGGAGGCGGGGCGGGCAGCATGTGCCTGCATCCTTCAGCTAGGCTTGGACATACTGGGATTCGTGTGCAGGTATCTTGCCTCCTCTCCACCCCAGCCCCCCGTCGCACTGGCCCGACTGGGCCGCCTAGAGGAGGGGGCGCATCCTACCCCAGCCCCCGGCAGCAGTCCCTTCCCAGCGTCTATAGCGGCTTGCTCCCGTCGGTGACGTCAGGTGCCTTGCCCGAGCGTGGATGTCAGGGAAAGAGCAGGAGTAGGGGGCCCCCAATGTGCGCCTGCTGCGACTGAATGTGGCTGCAGAGAGGCGAGCAGGAGAGAGGCTTGCACAAGCACAGAACGTGGTGCGGAGGGGCTGGCCTGGAGGAGCACTTAGGAGGCAAGATCGCGGGAACTTGGCCATGCATGGGAGAGAAGGGCCAAGGACTTCTGGGCCAGAGCTATTTGGAGATGCTACCAACGAGGGAAAGAAGGCCCAGCACCAAAACGTGGACTCTGAATGGAATACTGAGCAGGAGCAGATACCCCTCCCTTTCCCCAGCAGCATCCATCTACCCTAAGAGGGGCCAGGACCTGAGGCCAGGAATACAGTGGCACTCCCGAGAAAACTGAAGCACTAGGGAAGGAGCCCAGTCGCACGCATCCCTGAAACCCAGGAGGCCTGGCTGGGTGGCTGTGCCTGCAGATGCAGAGCTCTAATGCCTTCCTACTGGGATCTGCCCAGAACATGAGTCATGAAAGGAGCAAGAGAAGGGGCGAGGTGTCCTGCCCCCAACCCAGGCCCCCCACGCAGTGGAAGAGAAGCAAATCCCTTCTCTTTGTGGGCACCAGCCCCATCTGTCCCCCACTGGTTGAGAGCATTTGATATGGGCAGAGGGCACAGGGTGGCTGCCCCCGTGTCTGACTGTCTTGTGGAGACCTGGCTTTTCCACCTGCTCCTGCAAGTATTTAATTAAACCTGTGCCTTGGGCTTCGTTGTTAGACCACCCCATCTTTAAGGACAGTACTGAGGATCAGTGAGCTGGTGCCTGCCCTGCCCCAGTGTGAGCTGAGATTTATAAATACCTTTGATATTATGCTATCATTATTATTATTCTGAGTGCCTAACATAGGACCAGGCACAGAGCAGGCACTCCACAAATATCTGCTGAATAAATGGAAAGAAGGAAAGAGAGGATGCTGGCAGCTGGCACCTCTGGGCCGTGACTTGGGAGGCAGACCAGGCACCCATAAGACATAGAACACCCCTGCTACCACTCGGCCTCTTGAGAAGCTGCTAGACTACCCCCCACCCCCCAGCCTATATTCCTCCCCGGGAGAAGCATCACCCCATGTGTCTCCAAAGGCTCTTAAGAGTCCCCCAGGGGGGCTGTGATTTCCTCCACACAACCTGGTGAGGATGTCAAAGAGGCTCCCATCACTCTTCCCTGCTGAGTCCCTGTGAATCAGAGGCTGGAGATTGATGGCCCAACTCCATGCTGGCCCAGAGCTCAGAATACTGTGAGCCACACCAGGCCTCCCAAGTGGAGCCAGTTGTCTCTCTGAGCATGTACCTTCAAACTGGGCAAGGGACTAGAGAGTCATAGCAGCTCTCAACCTGGAAGGGCCTCAGGGTCATGGAGCCCCTGCATTTTTCGACAAGGGCAGAAACCAAGACCCACAGAGGTCCTGCCCACAGTTAGCATGTTGGTGATGTGGGGGAGGGCTGAACTCAGGTCATTCTTTCCTGCTTGTGTCTGCTAAGGATGGACCTCAGGAATATTTGGTTGATTTGAATAGATTGAAGCAGACTTCAGTTCTCTGTCCACCGTGCTTTGAGCCAGATGTGACCTTGGGCAACTTGCTTGCCCTTTCTGTGCCTGAGAGTTTCCTTATCCTTGAAATCTTAATGAGTACCCCTTAGGGTTATTAGTTGGGTTAAAAGGGTAAATCAGCAAAACACTTCTAAGAGTGGCAAAACAAAAAAAACAAACAAAAAAAACAGGATTCAGTAAATAACAGTTATTATTATTATTATTATTATTGAAACAGCCAGGGAGAAGTGTGTGCCATCACCTCTGTTAAAGGATTGCCTTTTCTCACTGCATGTTTTAGCCATTCAGCAAGGATTTATTGAGCACCTTTAATGTGTGGGCACTCTAGTCCTTATGAATAAGACAGACAAGAATTTATTTCACAGTTATGTGATTCATTATAGAAAAATAATGCTTTCCGAGCAGCCCGAATGGCCTTCAAGGGGCTCATGCGCACAGAGAAACCCCAGACAGGCTGGCCATCAAACCAAGGTTCTTTAGGTTGAATAAATGAGCATTTAGCAGAAGAGCTGGCCTTGGTGAGCTCAGATGCACAAGTGGGACCATGAGGCAGCAGAAGCCACCCTCCTCTGGCCTCAGCCTATACCCCTACCTTACCCCAGGGACTCCCCACATTGCCCTTTGCCCCCTCCCACAGGCAGGGTAGGGACCTGAGCCCTTGTTGGCATATCATGTGTCCCCTGGGGGCTTTCACAAATGTTTGTTGAATATTAAAAAACCAACCCATCAGTTGAAAAGTTCAGCCAGTCATGATGTGTCTGGGGAATGTTTTTTCTGCATGGGCTGAGCTGGGCGAGGCTTCCTAAAATATGAGTCCTGTGATCTGTGGGTAGAGACTCTTTGTTTTCATGATAAATAACTCTGTGACAAGCACTGGCACCTGTCACTACTACACAGCCTTCAGAGTGCTTCAACATTGGGGTAGTTTATCCTGAAAATGCCCTTGCCCTTAGGAAAGCATGAACATCTTGGAGAGTATAGTGTAGGCTGCATGTAGCTTGGGAGGCTGGGCTGGACCCCAGGGTGCGAGCTCACATGGGCAGGGACAGATGGGATCATACTAGGTTTTGTGAGGCTGAGACAGGAGGGCCAGGACAGAGAAGGGTCAGGCAGTGGTAAGCTAGAGGCTTCTTAGAGGACACAGAAGAGACTTGATTTGGGGGAGGGGGTTTCATGTCTAACCCCCCTGGGATCAACTTGATGCCTCAGCTTGCACAGAGGTGGAGGGGACAAGGATGAGCATGAAAGTGCACCTGAAGAGGACCCCAGCGGCCAAGCCAGCTAAAGCAAACAGCTGATTTCCCAGCTGCCAGCCCTGCTCTGTGCCAAACCTCCAATTTATGTCATCTCAGAGGACCATCGCCATCACTGTCATTATCCCCATTTTACAGATGGGAAAACCGAGGCATTACCGTATCCACTTATAAACTATGTCCAAGTTGAACAGGTTGGATGCATACCCAGGCCCTTCTGAAGAAAGAGTGGGGAACTCAGACACCAGGCTAATTGTCCTGAAACTGTCATCCTTCCAAACGGTGTTAGGGAGGTAGATGACAAGGCTAAGCACACAAGGTGCATAGCTGGAGGGACCTACCCCATTGGCCCCAAACTATGCCAGGCCTTGTGCTCCCCTGGCTACTGGGGGTGCCTCTGTCTTCTCCTGGATGGTACAGGTCACCTGCTGAGATTCTTTCCAGGGAGAAGCCTCCCCAGCCCTGCATTCCATGGTCTCATTGGCCACCACCATATCCCTCCACTTCCTGGAGTTTTGTTCCTGCCTGGCTCCCTCATAGACTCCAGCCCTCTCAAGCAGGACTTCATCTGACACATCCCAGGTACTCCAGTGCATTGGGGAGGGGGGCCTGAGCACCTTGGGGTTTCAGCACAGAGGGGACTAGCCTGTAACCTGCCAGATCAGCCAGTGTCTGAGCTGAGGTTCCTGTGGACACCCTACCCAGCTCCTCCCCTCATCATGGACCTATCCCTGGGTATCCCGGGCTCCCTGAATTGCTTCCATAGAGAGCAGCAGTGTGACTGGGCTCACCTGGGGCTTGATCTAGAAAGAAGTTGTCCCCCTGGAAACTTGGCTATGCAGGAATCCAGAAAGTCAAAGGCACGTGGAAAACAGCAGAGGCCCCTGGAAGCCGCACTCAATAAGGGAACCTCCAGGAGTTCTCACACCAAAGCTGCAGTGGCTTTGTCTTTCCTTCACCTCCAAATGCAGCCCAAGAATTGATTTACTTTACAGCCAAATGGTGAAACAAATGAAATATGATTTCATTGTGGGATCTTTCCAACCACTCAATAATTTAAAATCCTGCCATTTGAAACCAGGAGTAAACATAGCATGTGACTTGCAGCTCACAGCCTGCCTCTGACACCCAGCAGCACACACCTGCCCCAGCAGCCACGTCCTCCAGGGGCGTCGATGGAGGCTGCTGCCCTGGGACACACACTCACAGGTTCTCTCTGCTGGCCAAGTCTATGCCATAATCTTGACTGCCCCGTTAATTCTGAGTGGTTTGTAGAACAGGCAATGTTTTGCCATCACAGAAAAATCTTGATTGATGGTTCATTACAAGTGCTGGGATGAAGTAGAATAAATAGGCCTGATTCCAGAAATGACTCACACTGCAAGGCTCGGATTTGGCTAGTCATCAAAAAAGCCATCCTCTGATTAAACTGCTCCTGAGCAGCGGAAACAGATGAGGAGAGAGAGGAGCACATTGGAGGAATAGAGCAGGAGGGGAGAGCAGGCAGAGCTCCCAGGGGAGGTGCTGCATTTAGTGAGTGCCTGCTATATCCCAGGCGCCTGGGCTGGAAATGGATGAGGAACAGCTAGCACAGGAGGTGCACCAGTCAGCTAGAGCTGGGTAACAAAGGACCCCAGGCTCTGTTCCAGGAAGCTTTGATGACAGAAATGTTCTCTCTCACAGCTCTGGGGCCAGGGTCTGAGATCAATGAGATAGCAGGTGGTTTCCTCTGAGGCCTGCAGGAAGGATCTGTTCCAGACCTCTTCTGGACTTGTGGAAGCGTCACCTCCATCTTCATCTTCACGTGGCTTCTCTCTGTCAGTCCTAGCATCCAAATTTGCTCTTTTTTAAAAGACACCAGTTATTTTGGATTAGGGCCCACCCTAATGATCTTATCTTAATGAATTATACTTGCAATTACCCTGTTTTCAATGACAGTCACATCCTAAGATCTTAGGGGTTAGAACTCAACATATGAATGGGCGGGGTAACAATGCAATTGAGCACAATAGAGCAGTGACAGAAATGGAAAGAGGTCACTTCAGGGTGATATGTGGGTGTGTAGTGGGTCTTCAGTGAGGCCTTTTAGCTGTCCTAGGTGGGGGGGTAGGGCTGACCCAGGCTGAACCAGGAGAACCGGAAGAGCCTGGACTGTGGGGAGGTGGCTCCCAACTGGGATGAAAAAACTGAGGCCCAGGAAAGTCACCTGGAACCAGGGCCTCAGCAGGACAGAGTCTGCCAGCTCTCCCAGCCTCTTGACCTTGATTTCCAATGTTGATGACAAGATCTTTGAAGGCGTGACATAAAGCTGAGATCATATGGTGCTGGATTACTTGTTGACAATGTAGGCACATGGTCCAGCCAAGGGCCCAGAAGGTACCTGTCCCCGGATAGTGTGAGCAGTGACCGTGAGATAGACTGGCCTCTGGGCAACCCTAAGCCTGTGGTCCTAGGTGTCCTCCAGCCTCCCCCCCCCCCCCATCAAAGCAGGTGTCAGCTGGTAAGGCCAAGTGTGCTAGTCAGTGCTTTGAGCTGCACACTCCAAGCCACCTCGTGGTGTGAGGGAGGGATGGTCTGATAGCGTAATCACCATCTTGGTCCCCCTGTGTAACTCGAGGAGGGCTGGTCTACATGGCTTCTCATTCCAGCATTCCTTTAGGATCCTGGTGGTGAATACCACCCAGTGTTACAGACAAGTGACCTTGGGCCCACCAAGGCTCCCTGACATGCAAAGGTCACCCGGAGAGGAAGAGGCCAGGCTAGGGCAGACCTGGTACCTTGGTTACCAGCACAGGCCATTCTCCACTAGAATTTCTTCTGGGGAGATACAGAATACCACTGATGCCCTCCTGGTGCTCTCCCTCTGCTCTGACCCTGCCCCATCCCTGTCATTGGCTTTTCCAGTCTTGAGCCCCTTGTGCTGCCCTCCTCACCTGCTAGGCAAGTGCTTGCTATAGAGGGGATCCCACCTCTCTGCTGACCACTGCTGCGTTAGGCAGTTGTGTGTGTTAGCTTGGCCAGGCTCTAGTCCTCCATTATCCAACAAACACTCAAGTGTTGTTGGAAAGGGGTTTTGTAGATGTGGTTAACATCAGCAGGCTGTTGGACATTGTCCTCAATAATGTGGGTGAGTCTCATTCAATTCATTGAAGACTTTTCAAACACAGAGGTTTCCTGTTTTGAGGAAGAAGGAATTCTGCCTCAAGACTACTGCACAAACTCCTGCCTGAGTTTCCAGCTTGCTAGTCTTCCTTGTATATTTTGGACTTGTCAGCCCCCTATTCATCCATCTACCCATTTATCCATCCACTCACTTATCCATCCATTCCTCTATCCACCCACATATCTATCTTAATTACCCACACATATATACATACATCCACCCACTTATCCATCCATCCTTCTATCCACCCACTCATCTATCCAATCACTCACCCATCCATCCATCCATGTACCTATTCATCCATCCATCCATCCATCCATCCATCCATCTACCTATCCATCCATCCATCCATCCATCTATCCATCCATCCATCTATCCATCCATCCATCTATCCATCCATCTATCCATCCATCATCCATCCATCATTCATCCATCATTCATCCATATCCATTCATTCATCCATCCATCCATCCCTCCATTAATCTACCTACCCACGAACATATCCATTCACCTTTCCATCCATCCATCATCCACCCACCCATTCATACATCCACACACCCATCCATCCATTTCTATCAGTTTTCTCTTGAGAACCCAGACTGATGCACCCTCTGGATCTGTAGTTTCCTGGGCTCCCGGCTGAGATTGGCCTATCCTCAGCTCCTCCTCACCTCCTCCTGCTGCCATGCTGTTGCTCTCCCTGACACCCAAGAATCCCCCTGGGGCTTCTCTTCCTGCTCTTCACATTGATCCAGCTCAAAGTCCTTCCTCCAAATCCTTCCTCTTATGCCCAGCTCCTCATTGGTGGCCTGGACCTCTCTTACTTGGATAATCATAGCTGCTTCCTCCTGATCTCTTTGCTCCTGCTTGTCCACCCCAATCCCTTCTCCCAAAACCAGAGGGATCTGCTATATCCGAGCAAATCAGGCCCTGCTGAAACTTTGGGCCAAGGAAGAGATTGGAGCTGAAAGGCCTCCCTCCCTTCCTCTACCCTTACACTTTCTTAAAGTCCATAATAAACATTTCAGGCTTCACCTCCTCCTGGAATTCCTCCCTGATCACCTGCTGAATTAGATACTCCCCTGGGTTTCCATGGTCCTCGGGGTCCCCTTTGCAGTCCTGGCCACATGGGGTCATTATTAGATGTTTCCTTATCTGACTCCCTCCTTACACAGGGAATTTGGATACTGTGAGCTTCTCCGAGAAAAGCTACGATCTGCAGGAGATGGAGGAATAGGCCAGGTAAAGGGGAAGGCTAGAGAATCCAGGCAGGGGAACGTGTTTCATTTGACCATGTAATTCCAGTACCTGGAACATTTAAAATCAAATGCTTAAGTCCTATCTTGTTCTAAAAAGTAGTAAAGGCTCGGCACCTGTAGCTTAAGCGGCTAAGGCGCCAGCCACATACACCAGAGCTCATGGGTTCAAACCAGCCTGGGGCCTGCCAAACAACAATGACAACTACAACCAAAAAATAGCCAGGTGTTGTGGTGGGCACCTGTGGTCCCAGCTACTTGGGAGGCTGAAGCAAGAGAATCACTTAAGCCCAGGAATTTGAGGTTCCAAGGGTGACAGCTTGAGGCTCTGTCTCAAAAAATAAATAAATAAATAAATAAATAAAGTAGTCAAGATTTCTTATAAAGAAGACTTTACCATAGAAAGATCTTAATAAAAAAATTAAAGTTAAGCAAAATTATGTTGAGAAGAGTAGGAGAAAGTCAGGGCCTTGGTTAAGCCCTAAATCTCTGCCACAGGAGTGACACAGATGAGGGCTGCCCTGCTTTTATCACTGCACTACCTGGCAGCCCTGCCAGAGAGAGGAACACCGCCAGTTACATAACTCTCTGTGGCCACAAGATGAAGGCAGTTGCTGAGAAGCAGCAAACAGTTCCCAACCCTGAGACTTGGGGAACCTGCTCCTCCATGTCCCATAGCAAGTTCAGTGTGTGCCCCCAGGGAACTCCTCTCCTGGCCGCTCCTTCCATCCTGTCCCCTGGTGTTGCTGGATGCAGAGGTCTGGGGGCTTTCTGTCTAGGGCCCAGAAAGCCTGACATGTAGTAGGTGACGAGCAAACATCTCCTACAAGGAACTTATTTGTATTAATGAAGAGTTTTTTTTAAACAGAAAGTTATATATAATTTTATGGAAAAAATATGCTGTCATTCCCCCCGGGGTGACACCAGGCTTGAGGGAGGCCTTATCTTCTCAGCAAGGTGAAGGGGCCCCTCCACTTCGCTGCCCCTGGTGGCAGCATGCCCTAATTGCAGGCATACTAGCAAGGAGCCCTAAGTCCCCCCCTATCACCGTAGTCACAGCCTGTGAAAAGTGGAAAGACATTGCTTTGTTGCTCTTGGTAAGAGTGCCGAAGCATCTGCCTTCAGCCAGCACAGACAGAAAGGAAGGGGTGATTTCATATGAGGTCTTTAGCCATCCTATCCTTCCTGATCTCTGAGGTTTTAGGCTCAGGCGTTGTGCCAGTTTGTAATCATGATCTAATTAAGCATATGAGTTTGGTGAGAGTGGGGCATCAGTTGGAAATCCCTTCATCTCTGTCCTCTGGCTGCTTTTCCACCCAGGTCCAACCCCCTTCCCTCCTACTTTCTTTCAGCAACTGGATTTTTGTTCAAGGGCCACTACCCCTCCGCCAAGCATATCATGGACTTCATGATAAGTGAGTCCACACTTGGCTCAGAAAGGGTGACCCCCATTTCCTGGAGACAGAGGTAGACTTCATCAATCAATCGGCACCCAGTATTCCAGGATACAGAGTTTGCTCCAGGAAGGCCAAATGACCCAGTTTGGAGCAGTGGGATGTGGCAGGTGGCTTGCTGAAAAAAGCTGGAAAAGATGTCTCCTCACTGTTAGGAGAGATGTAAACCAGTGATGGCTACCGCAATTTTGTCCCTGTGTGGGGAGCCAGCCTGAGGATGAAGCCAACACCCAGGAAATTATGGATGGGGGGTCCAGAACCCCTGGATAAAGCCAATCCTAAGATTCATTTACCTCTGGGCTTCTGAATCCCTGAGCCAAGGAAGAAGTCCTTTTTGTCTGAGCCACTCAGAGCTGAGTTTTTGTTATTTATAACCCCAACCCCCAAGTCGTCAGTGTCTGTGATGTCCCTGAAATGAATGCCAGTAGGCTTAAGTGTCCTTGGCACGGTCTCCCTCTGGTTAGCATGCATGATGTTGGCATTGCTTCTGACCTAAGCTGCAGAACAGTTGTAGTCCCTCACCCCTTGCTTGTTCCATGGTCTGGCTGGTGTGCCCAGAGGATTCCTAAGAGCCTCCAGCTTACCTGACCCCCTTGAGAGCTGGAAAGAAAGATGACAATTCCCAACTCTACTTTAGGCAGGATGCAAAGGGAGAAAGGATATCCACTGTGGCTCAGGGAAATGCCTTAGCATTCACCTTGCTGAAATGTTTACCATGGAATAAATTGGGTAGAAAGTCCTATAGACCACAGTCAGGATTTCATTTGCCAATAATAATCCCAGTATTGTCTATGTAGGCTCCTGAGGAGGAGGACTCAGGACATGGGATTCGCTTGTCCTTCCACATACCCCATCTCAGGGGACCTGCAGGTTGCTGGAATGACCTACCCAAGGCTCAGCCCACTGATCTGCCCACCAAGGAGCTGGGCCCTGCTTCCTGGCATGCAGTACCTGCAACAAAGCATAGGTGCAGCATGAGCCCAGAGCCAAGGGCAGAAACACTGTCCTTTGCAGTGATCCCCCTGAAGACTGTGCGCCACAGTCTTTGGCTCTGTTGTATTAGACGTTCTGCTTCAGGATGGGGGACACTTCAAGGGACAGAGGATGGGGGACTGTGACACTTCAAGGGACAGAGTAAACATTCAGTGGAACCTGTTGAATTTGAAACTGACTATTAGTGGGTGCCTCATACCAATGGCCTAAAAGGCAAAGAAGAGTCACTCTTGGTGGTGGAGACAGTAATTGGTCCTCACTGTCCTGGAAATGGGGAGGTCCCTTCCCAGGGAGGGTGGGGAGGTCCCTTCCCAGGGAGGGTGGGGAGGAGAAAGGGGCCTGGAACTTGGAAGCTCCACTGGGGTGTTTCTAGGTTCTTCTATGCCCAGAGACAACAGTAGATGATTGCCACAACTAATGTATGACAGGTGCAAGTGATGCCTGGTTCAGGGCCCTTAGAGGTGGAATGTGGGTCACCGATGCTGACCAAGGATGTGCAGATAAGTGGCAGCAGGTGGCAGCAGGTGGGGGGAGGAGATGGTGGTGTCTGAGTGGCCTCAGGGTCACCTGCAGTGTATCCACTCACCTCGGCCTCCCAGAATGCTAGGATTACAGGCATGAGCCACTGCGCCCAGCCGCAATGTTTATTTTTAAAGCACCAGAGGAGCAGAAGTGGGCTAGGGGTGAGGGGTGAGGGGGCTCAGAGGGGGAAGCCTGAGCCGGACTCGGGTGGGTACGTTCGCTGACCTCCTGGACCAGTCTGCAGAGATGGGCCAGCCTGTGGGCCCCCCTGGTGGGCCGGCCTTTCCAAGGATGGGAGCAGCGGGGACAATAGCCAGGGTAAAAAAAAAACACTTTGCAGAGCTGGAATCTGATGGGCCTCTCGCCTCGGTTGGCAGATGCCTCTCAAGTCCTCTCAAGTTCAGTGCAGGATGCTTGTGGGGTTTCACAGAGCGGCAGCCCACGGGCAAGGTAATCAGCAACCACAGTCACTCCTGGCCATGGGGCATCAGAGCCTCAAGTGAACAATTGTGAGAAACCTTCTACAGCTCCTCAGAGACCTGGTCATCATACCCACTGGATGTCTGGCTGGGGCTACCCTCTCCTGGCCCCCTCACCCCTAGGCCACTTCTGTTCCTTGGGGCGTTTTAAAAATAAACATGGTGGCTGGTGAGGTGTCTCACACCTGTAATCCTAGCATTCTGGGAGGCTGAGGTGGGTGGACAGCTTGAGCTCATGAGATCGAGATCAGCCTGAGCAAAAAGGTAATCCCCCTCCCCCTGTCTCTAGTAAAAACAGAAAAAGGCAAGAAGATAGCTTGAGCCCAACAGTTGGGGGTTGCTTTGAGCTATGATGCCACAGCATTCCACCCAGAGCAACAGCTTGAGAGTCTTGTCTCAAAAAAAAAGAAAAGGAAAGGAAAGGAAAGGAAAAAGAAAAAGAAAAGAAAAACTCTTGTCTTTAGGAACCCTGTCTCCAGTTCTGCTTCCCATGGAGGGGTGAGGTCGGGCCAGGTTAAGACGGGAGGCAGCAGGTGGGAGCAGAGGCAGCTGGGACTGACCAGCAGGCCCTGAGGGCCCTCAAGTTCCTGGTGCAGACACTGGGCAGGTGGGCTCCTTAGGATCTTAGCAGTGAAAGTGGCTGAGCCTCCACACCTGAACTGTTGGAGTAGCTGCAATCAAAGACTTGGCCCAGAGAGAGACTTAGACTGACAAAAAGCGTATATCCACACACGCCTGGGAACCTGGGAGCTATAGCAGGGAGGGGAGATTGAGCAAGACAGGGAGAGGGAAAAAGGACAGAGAGTCTGGGGCTGAGAGAGGGGAAAAGAGGAGCTGTGCTTGGAGGATAAACTCAGCAGATTCTCAACCAGGGCTCAGGACCCAGAAAATGATGGGAGGGGCTGCGTGCTCAGTTCTTCTAGGTACACCCAGCGCTAGGGCCATTCTGGGTGCAATCAGTTCATTACAGGGAAGGATGCCTGCGGGCATCAGGCTGGTTTCCTGATGGAATCCTGGAGGATAAAGGTGGAAGGGAAGGAGGATTGAGAGACTGCTTCATTGATTTTTAGAATCCTTCTCCTCAGATGCTGCTTTTCCCTTTTTCTGAGCCACTCCCAGGCTCCTGTGAAGGAGAAATGGGAGGGTGTGGAGGTTTCTTGCTGATGATGAGTAATCTGACCTACTCTCCAAATAGCAAACTATCTTCTTTCCTGCAGAGAGAGAAAGACCAAATGCTAGAGGGTTCTACCTTGTTAAACTTTTAATCAAGGAAAATTCCACCTGTTTTCTCAGCAGCTATGCCCATAACCTGACAAGCAGCTTTGCCATGGTCGCGCTGCCATTCCCTCTCTGCCTCGCTCTTCCTGTCTTCATAATGGGCACATTCACATCTAGCTGTGCCAATTTCCTGGGGTTATGCATATAGATAGGTGCTTAGGGAACAGACTGTGCCTCATGCCCACGGAAGGTGGGATAGGTGCTTAGAGAACAATGCCTCATGCCCACGGAAGGTGGGATGAGACAGGTCAGGGTCTCAGGTATCCTGCATCTCCAGCTCCCAGTGTCAGGGGCTGGGGCCTGTTTGAGAGCTCCTGGGCTTGCCCCCAGGCTGTGCGCGCTTTGGGGTCTGACCCAACAGAGAGCTCTACGGTGCACTCTCTGGCATATCTTTGTGAGCTGCCTGTCAAAGCAGGACTGACACAGGGACCATCTGCACAGATAGGACCAGACCTGACCGGAATGGGACGTCCCAACCGGGCCAGCTCCACTGCCTGCTGGGAGGTCACAGGGATCTTTTTTTGAGAGGTGGTGGATTTGCTTTTTGTTTTTGCAGGGGTGTTTAGACAAATTGATGTGTATATTAAAACCCAGACCTGTACTCAGAATAATGTAGATTTTACTATATGTAAAATGAAATAATATGTAACAAAAACAGGCATAAGAGGGTGTTTTTCTCCCCAAGTCAACCACAGCCAGTGGATAACAACACATCCACACCCTCCCTACGCTGGCCCGAGAGGCCTCCCTGATGTTATTGATCCTCCTTTACTGTGTTCTGATCTCTCTTGCATAGGTAGGGAAACTGAGGCTGGCTCAGGGGAGGGGCCCCCGAGGGTTGCATAGTTGGAGGTGGCAGTGCCCATACTATATTCTATAGGCATACTGTAGATATGACAGCTGCTTTGCCAGGGCTAGTCTGCATTCTGGACTGTTCTAATATGGTAAAAGTGGCCTTTGGCCAAAGCCAAGTCCTGCCTGTCTATGTCAGGGTGAGTGTCCCTACATGCTCACGCCCTTTCTCCCCATAAATTCCTCCCTGTGGCTTATTAACCAGGTGCATATCCAGGGGTAACTTGAGGAGCCACCCACGGCTGCCCAGGGCCGCAGTCACCATACCTGCCCCTGGGAGCTGGAGCCAGGAGCAGAGGTGCCAGCCAGCCCAGCAGATGGGAGGCTGGGGGCCAAGCCGGAGGCCTGGGTGAGCAGCCATCACACCCCAAGGCCCAGCAGAGTGCGCCTCCTCATTTCTTTCCTGCCTTTCTCAGGGTCTCCAGGGTCCCTTCTGGCCCAACCGGGGTCCCGAGTCCCTAAAAAAGTGACACTCAGTAGTGTGAAAAACCCAGGCAAGTTTCCCGAGCCCCTATAACCTTGTGCTCCTCCCCCAAATGGGAAAGGTGCTGGCCTTGCGGGGTGGCACAGGGGCGAATAGGTAGAAGAAGTGATCTGAAGGCAGTTGTGCCTCAAGTTCCTAACAAGCAGGAGCTGGAGGGTTTGAATAGCCTGCTTGAGTGGTTAATTGATTAAGTCAATTAACCAGGGAGACCAGGGAACAGGTGGTCAGAAAGAGGAGACTGGCGCAAGGCCACCACACATCTGGTTGTCATCTGGCCCCCCTCACAGCTGGGGATACCCCAGTCAAAGAGGGTGGGCACTGTGCCCAGGGTCACACAGGCAGACATTGGTAGAGCCAAGGTGAAGCGCTTTCCAACCCAGGTGCTTTTTAGTGAGTTGGAAGCACCCACGGGGCCTGCCAAAGCATTTATCAGTTCACTTTCATCCTTATCCTTCCAGAAAATCAGGTTCTGCTTGTTATTCGCTCTCCCAAGGTGCGAACAGAGCTGGGATCTTCCTGTGTTTCCTTATTCAGAGGAGGAGCTAACTGTCCAGGGCCTCAGGGGCAGGGAGGGAGTCCACACTCACACTCCAGGAGCAGCAGCCACCTGACAGGGCTCACCTTCCGACCTCATTCATCCTCCCTGCAGAACCCCAGGCTGCTAGCTACTTTTTGCAGAGAAGAAAACAGGCCTAAGAGGGTGTTTTCTCCCCAAGTCAATCCACAGCCAGTGAGTTGTGGAGAACCCCAGCCCCTGGTGTGCTGGACACACAGTCAGGGCCACGACCACTTCGCTGGGCCTTCTTCATTTACTCACGACAGCCCCTTTGTGTGTAGATGGGGCAAGGGGAGGCTGTGAACATCTACTTTTGCAGTTTCTGTGGGCCAGAAGTTGTGTGCCTCTGGCTCAAGTTCTTTCATGAGATGGCTCAGGTGTCCGGTCACATCAGAAAGTTCGAAAGTTCGCTAGGGGAGGATCTCCTTCTGAACTTGCTGCTGGGGGAGCATCGTTTGTGAGATGAATGAACAGAGGTTTGGAGAAGTTGAATGTCTGGTTCCAAAAAAACACAATCTCAAGCATCAGGCCTGGTGAGTCCACCCGCTTGTGCAGAGAGATGGTGGCCCAGGTGGAAACGTCTTTTAGGGCTTCCCTGGGAATGGAATCTGCTTTGTCTTTCACAGCATCTGCTGCTTTGGGGTGCCCTCAGTGTGGTCCTATACATGAGGTCACTGAATCCCAGCTGGGCCACGTCTTCCTTCTTTTTGTCCTGACTTCACAGATGTTCTTAGACTCAGGCAGGGGCTGCCCAGGGCTAGTCACTTGGTGTTGGTGGCGGCAGGATGCCCACCAGCTCCTGCAAACCAGCTCCTGTGGCTAAAAGCCCCGTTCTAGCCTCATCAATCAACTCCCTCATTCCCAGCAGCAGAGACACCTGAGCACAAGGTGACTGATGGCCCCAGGCATCACAAACACAGTGCCACAGGCACAACACTGGAGGGGAGTGTGATGGCACCTGGTCACAAGTCCAGGCTGTGGGGCCAGAGCACCCAAGCCGCACCCACACTGGTCCTGCTGCCCAGCCAGAGATGTTGAGCACCCACTTCCCTCCCCAAATTGTCCTATACTTCAAAGGGCAAGGCCAGAAACACCCCTACTCAGGGCTGCACTGACGATCAGATGAGGAGACCACAGGAGCAGTCGCTGAGGTCAGCACATGCTTGGGACAGTGCCACGTGCCTGAGAATGATCAGTGCACATTTATAGTTAAATTATTAATAACACTGTGTGTGTGGTACTGGGGATCTCTCAACTGCAGAAAGCCAGGTGAATCCTAGGTCACCCCTCCCTGGGCAGGCCTGCCCACCCATCTATGGAGGGCGGGCAGTGGGAATATGCCCTCAGGGTGCTCCCAGCCAGTCCAGATGAGGCTCGCCCCAGGGCCTTGCTGTTGGCCTTCATTTTTCCGCTAGAGGGCAGTGGTGGGCTGAGGCATTCCCTCCAGGCTGAGAGGTGGAGGCCAAGCCGTAGGGGGTGGTTTGTCTAGAGACCACCCATCCCGGAAAGAGCATCCGCGTGGCTGTCCCGGCCACCCACATCCTTGTTCACAGTGGGCGCTTGTGGGGAGCCAGCAACAGCAGCCTAAAGAAATGCACACTTGTGGGGAGTCGGGTTCCCAGCCAAGAGTGTGAGGTGTGCAGTCTTTGGGCTGGTCCTGGGGCTGTGGCCCCGCTGCAGAGGTTCACCTCTTTTGTCTATGAACTGGCTCAGAAAAACCTTCCTTTATAAACTTGCACCAACAAATGGCTTTTATCATCACACTTTTATAATCACAATTTTTTCTGATAACAAAAATAATCATCCTTTGATTATAAAAGTAACACACATGAAAAACACGCCTTGATGTGGGCAGGGTGCCCTCAGCTCCTGCCAAGTGGGCGGGGATGGGGGGATGGGATGATCTCCGGTGGCTAAGCCTCCTGAATTTTCAAGAATAGCTATATGTCTGCTTTTACTGTGAAATCTCTACCCTCTTTTTTGTTAGTTTTGGGTCTTTTTTTTTTTTTTTGCAATTTTTGGCCGTGGCTAGGTTTGAACCCACCACCTCCGGCATATGGGGCCAGGGCCCTACTCCTTTGAGCCACAGGCACCGCTCTATCTCTACCCTCTTAATTGTTGAAAACTAAATGAGAAGTCTTTAACCATTCACCCGTGGGCTGAGGGCTACTGATGGTAGGTGATGGTGGGAGAGGAAGGCTGGGGCTTGTCTGGAGTCCCTCCCTGGTCCTGGTACTGTACCTGACATACAGACACATGTTGGGGAGTGTTGTAAAAAGAAGCCCAGGCCTCTGTACTGGGGAGACTATCAGGGACCTTGTGACATTGTTATCAGACATTCACCAGCAGGGTACTATAAAAGGAAATTTAGTGCTCTCCTAGTTAAAAACAAAGAAAAATGCCAAACATTTTATACCTCATGGATTCGTTCAGGAGAATGAGGGAACAGCTCAGGACCTACAGCCCAGCCAGGACAGCACACATCACCTTGTACAGCTGAGTCAGAATCTCCAGGAAGTCAGATAAAATACACACCAGGCCGCGTGTGGGTGGGTGCCTTTCCTCCCGCCCATACTGGAAGAAGTGTGTTCCTTCTCCACCCAACAGCCCCATGGCACCGATTAGGCTAAGGAGGCAGGAGGTGCTGTGAGCCAGGGTGAGCCGGAGCCTTCCCCTTGTCACTATTCAAGAATGCCCCAATGCATGCCGGGGGTGGTGGCTCACACCTAATCCTAGCACTCTGGGAGGCTGAGGCAGGTGGATTGCCTGAGCTCAGGAGTTTGAGACCAGCCAGAGCAAGCACGAGACCTCATCTCTAAAAAAATAGTTGGGCATTGTCACGAGCACCTGTATTCCCAGCTACTTGGGAGGCTGAGGCAAGAGGATCGCTTAAGCCCAAGAGTTTGAGGTTGCTGCGAGCTGTGACCCCACAGTCCTGTACCAAGGATGACATAGTGAGACTCTGTCTCAAAAGGAAAAAAAAAAAAGAATGCCCCAATGAGTGTGTCCACTCAGTGTCCTCCCAGCGACCTGCTTTTCATCTACTTTTGGTGGGTAGAATTCTCAGGAGAATATGTGGATTTCTGGGGCATTAAGCCCTAAATGTTTGTTTGTTTTTTGTTTTTGTAGAGACAGAGTCTCACTTTGTCACCCTCAGAAGAGTGCTGTGGCATCACAGCTCACAACAACTTCCAACTCCTGGGCTTAGAAGATTCTCTTGCCTTAGCCTCCCAAGAAGCTGGGACTACAGGCACCCACCATAACGCCCGGCTATTTTTTTGTTGTAGTTTGGCCAGGCCAGGTGTGAACTCACCACCCTCAGTATATGGGGCTGGCGCCCTACTCACTGAGCCACAGGCGCCACCCAAGCCCTAAATGTTTACTAACTAGTTTATTTCTTTTTCTTTTTTCTTTTTAATGGCACATTTATTTATTTATTTATTTTTCAGTTTTTGGCCGGGGCTGGGATTGAACCCGCCACCTCCGGCATATGGGACAGGCACCCTACCCCTTTGAGCCACAGGTGCCGCCCACTAGTTTATTTCTTGTAAACACCCAGTGAGGTAGGCCAGAGAGAGGCACAGAGGGGTTAAGACCCTTGTCCATGGCACACAGCCGTCATGGTGCAGTGACTCCATCACTTGTGAACTTGTTATAAATCCAGACTTCTGGACCCTGCCATGGGAGGTGCTGACAGAGGAAATGGAGAGTTCGGAATCTGTAGCTTTAAGGGCATCCCAAGTGACTCTATGTTGAGCAAGTTTGGGGTCTAGTCTCTGTGGACCTCACCTGAGAGAGAGACACTGCCCATCCTTGCTTCTGGCCTTATGCTGGCATAGGGGCACACAGCAGGTGCTCAATAAATGTTTGCTGGACTCTCCACCAGCTGCAGGAACAAGGCAGTGGCAGGAGTGGCCCCAGGACCCAGCCTCTCTCTTCTTTGAGGCCTGCCTCCTCCCCCAGTGCTTCTAAGGCCCTCAGGGCTCGCTCTAAGCTCCCTGGGGGCCTCCTCCCCACCCTGCCCAGAATGATGGCCCTGGAGAGCTGACACTGGCCCAAGGCCGATAAGGAGGAAGAAGGTTGGTGAGGAGACCCAGCCCCTTCCTGGTGGCAGGCGGGCCGGCCACAGGCAGCACAACCAATGATCTGGGAGGACAGCTCAGGCCACCTGATTTGAGCCTGGAGGGCCAGGCTCACTGAAAACGTGCACCTACCTGCCCCTAGCAGAGTGCTGTGCTTCGGACTGTCTTAGAGGAGCCTTGCCAGCAGCAGTTGAGGTACCGCAGCCCGCAGCAGGTGGGGGTTCTTGACAGCCTCCTCCCTCCTCTTCCTTGACAGCGTCTGCCCTCCTGGCAGGGTAAGTTCTAGACCAGGGGTCCTCAAACTGCGGCCTGTGGGCCACATGAGGCGGTATGATTATATTTGTTCTCGTTTTGTTTTTTTACTTCAAAATAAGATATGTGCAGTGTGCATAGGAATTTGTTCATAGTTTTTTGTTTGTTTGTTTGTTTTTTTAAACTATAGTCCAGCCCTCCAACTGTCTGAGGGACAGTGAATTGGCCACCTGTTTAAAAAGTTTGAGGACGCCTGTTCTAGACCATTCGTCTGTTCTGCCCCAGGAGAATCCTCCCACAAGGCTACGGCCCCTGATCCCCACACTTAGGGTCACCTGTCCAGACAGATGTGGCTGGGTCGAGGCCAGGGAGGGTGTACACGGGGCAGGGTGCACTCGAAACAAGCCAGCCAGCAGTAGCAGGGCAGGTGCTGCTTTGGGGAGGGCTTCAGGAGTCCAGGAAAGGGCTGGTGTCCTCGTGTCCAAGAAACAGGCTGAATGCCCAGTGGGCAGAGCTAGATGCTATCAGGCAGGTGTGAGGTGGGGGAGCTGGACCCCTCCAATCCCACAGACTCACTTGGTTATTTGCCTCATGGGGAGGTGAAGGCCTGAGAGGCAGTGGCCAGAGGTTGTGGTCCCAGTCCCCACTCTGGCTGAGTGCCATGGGCAAGTGATTCCACCGTCCAAGCCTCAGTTTCCCTGTCTCTAAGATGAGTGTGTTCATGGTGGGCGCCCTGTGCAGTGTCCATATATGGTCAGCAGCCACACTTGATAGAAATAGTCCAGGGCCAGTAACCCTGGGGGGCATTGGGACCCAGAGCTGGGGGCCAGGATTGTGCCCCCGATGGTACCTCCATTGCTGCCCCTGCCTTCTAGCTCCTCCTCCACTACCCCCATCACAGCCGTTCTCCTGCACCTTAAAGCCTCCCCCACCCCCCCTCGGGGCCAAAGTCCCTGCCCACCCCTGGGGGTGACCCCTCCTCCCTTCAGGGGTAGACCTCAGGTAGGTTTTTAAGGGGCTCTGAAGCCCCATCAAGGTCCCTACCTTGAAGGGGTCACCCAGACTTGAAGGGGTCAGAAGCTATGAGGAGAAGGGTGGTTGGAAGAGAGGACTGCCCACCCAACCCCGCCTCCCACAGCCAGGACTTGCAGGCTGGCCAGGCAGGGGATGTGTGTGGACTTTGCACAGGCTGCCTTTTGGAGAAGAGGCTGGCTCTAAGGCCCCAGGGGAGCCTCAGTTTTTCAGTGTGTCATGAGCCTGGCTCCCTGGCCTCCCTGCCCAGCAGGGGCTGTGGGAACCGGCCCCAGGATCCACAGAGGAGCCTGTCCTCCCTCATTCATCCTCATTTACAGAGGGCCGAGGCACGAGATGTTGTGAGTTAGCCGAAGTCACTGGTAGGTGGCAGCCAGAGCTGGAATGTTGTTCCAAAGGCCTGCCTCAGTTCCCCTGGTGCCGCAGGGACAGTAACCAGAGGTTGGCTCTGCCCCTAGCATGGAGGAAGGGAACATTGTTCCCTCCAGGTGGCTCCATGTCAGGAGAGAGAGCCCAGCTTGGATATAACACTCCAATGTTTGGGCGCCTTAATAGTTCATTCTCCAAACACATCAAGTTTGTTGCACCTTCCTGGGACTTGTTTGTTTTTTTTTTTTTTTTGAGATAGAGTCTTACTCTGTCACCCTCAGTAGAGTGCTGTGGCATCACAGCTCACAGCAACCTTCAACTCTTAGGCTTAAGCAATTCTCTTGCCTCAGCCTCCCGAGTAGCTGGGACTACAGGTGCCCGCCACAACACCTGGCTATTTTTTGTTGCAGTTGCCACTGTTGTTTTAGCTGGTCGGGGCCCTGTTCGAACCCACCACCCTTGGTATCTGGGCCTGGCACCCTACCCACTGAACCACGGGCACTGCCCCCTTCCTGGGATTTTTAAAAATAGAGTTTATTTAGGCTGGGCACAGTGGCTCACACCTATAATCCTAGCACTCTGTGAGGCCCAAGTTGGAGGCTTCTTGAGCTCAGGAGTTTGAGATCAGCCTGAGCAAGAGCAAGAGCCCCTATCTACTAAAAATAGAAAAATTAGCTGGATGTTGTGGTATGCACCTGTAGTCCCAGCTCCTCTGGAGGCTGGGGCAGGAGGATTACTTGAACTCAGAAGTTTGAGGTTGCCGTGAACTAGGCTGAGGCCACAGCACTCTAGCCTGGGGTGAGACTCCATCTCAAAAAGAAAAAAAAAAAAAAAAAAAGACCTGATTTATCGGAACAGTTTTAGATTTACAAAATAGTTAGGAAGATAGTACCAAGGGTTGTTGTAAAGCCTCAGCAGTTTCCCCATGATAAGCATATTACATTAGTAGGGGGCAAACTCAAAACAAGTATCGATGCATTATTGCTAACCAATCTGCTAACCAGATTTCTTGACTTTTTACCTAACACTCTTTCTCATCCTGGGGACAACATGTCACACTGAGTTTTTTCATTTCCTTGGGCTCCTCTTGTCTGTGACAGTTTTGAAGACTTTCCTTGTTTTTTTTTAAAACCTTGATGATTTTGAGGAGGGTTGCTTGTGGGTTTTGTGGACTGTCCTGGTCGAGGTAGTGTCTGTTGGGTTTCTCCACTGTGAAGTTACCTTTTTCTCCAATTTCCATACTGTCCTCTTTGGAAGAAAGTCACTGTGTTCAATCCACACATAAGGAGTGAAAATTACATCCCCCAACAGAGTGGAGCAGCTCAATTAGTTATTGGGGACTCTGCAGGAACCTGGCCATCTCCCCTGATTACTCAATTATTCCATTGAGGAATCTGCGGTGTTTGCTCAATGAGGGACTCATGGACATTAGTTTACACTTTGGGTTATAGCCTAATATTACCTTATTTTTTTTCTCAAATTATTTCAGCTCTTTCAGTCGATACCTGTGTCCCTTGGATATGCCCCCATCAGTGTGAAATTTCACTCATTCATTCATCCATTCTGCACATCACTCCCCCGGCACAGGAAGCCAAGTGCATCTTATATATTTCCTGGCCAAGTTCTAAAAGCAGCTATTTATCCATGGGTCCTGGTGTTCCTGCTGGGGAATGGAATAGGAAGCCTAGATCCACCGGGGTGCTAGGTCTGCTGGTGATCCTCGGGTGTGTGAGCCTGGAGACACTCATGTGCATGCTAACCCACGTACACATGCGTATCTGTAAGTGCCCCTACGTGTAATAATTGGATCTTCATGAAGTTAAATATGGATTCATACCGATGTCTGCAACCCATTCTCACATGGGTATTCCAGCCTGTGCCCTAGCTGTCACTGGTCACTCCAGTGTTGAGAAGCTTGGCTTTCCAAGCAGCCATTCCCTACTTGAGGGTTCAGTACAGCCTTCATGGACAGGAGGGTCAGAGTAGCTGAGCTGCATCCCGTGGGAAGCAGCACCATCAGCCAGGGTCCATGCATCTGTGGAGGGCCTTTTGCCTCCAGTCTGCCAGACTCCACTCATTACCAAAGCCACACAGCGGGCACCCTTCCTCTCCTCTCAGTTAGATGGGTTTTTATGTTTGTAACACAGTTAATTGTTTGTCACATTTTACATCCATCCTGGATTCCCCTGTCCTCTTGAAGTTGGTTTTTTTTTGAGACCGGGTCTTACTCTGTCACCTGTTTAGAGGGCAGCAGTGTCATCATAGCTCACAGCAACCTCAAACTCCTGTGCTCAAGCAATCCTCCTGCCTCAGTCTCCCAAGTAGCTGGGACTACAGGTACCACCTCACCCGCCTAATTTTTCTATTTTTAGTAGAGATGGGCTCTTGCCCTTGCTCAGCCTGGTCTACAACTCCTGAGCTCAAGTGATCCTCCTGCCTCAGTCTCCCAGCTTGCTACGATTACAGGTGTTATAGGTATATGTCACATTAAGGTTCACTTTTTGTGCTGTAAAGTTCAAGGTCGTCTGAGAATGCATGGTGTCACGTATCTCTCACAGCATCACACAGCATAATTTCACCACCCTAAAAAAATCCTCTGTGCTTCCCCGACTAGGCCCGCACTGGTTTTTTTTTTGTTTGTTTGTTTTTTGAGACAGTGTCACTTTGTTGCCCTTGGTAGAGTGCTGTGGCCTCATAGCTCACAGCAACCTCAAACTCTTGGGCTCAACAGATCCTCTTGCCTATGTTTTTCATTTTTAGTAGAGATGGAATCTCTCTCTTGCTCAGGCTGGTCTCAAACTCATGAGTTCAAGTGCTGGGATTACAGCACTGGGCCACTGCGCTGGCCCAGCCCCCACCGTTAACAGTGTATTTATCATCCTGCAGTTTCTGCTAGCAAAGCAATTGGGTCTGCATGCTGTTCTAACCCCTCTCATAACAAAACGTAGCAAAATTTGCATCATGTTGCTTTGTTCTGCTGAATGTGTTTCAGAGATCTGTTCTTCTTGGCACACAGAGAAGGTCCTCGCTCTGAGTCATAGCTGCTTGCTCTTTGGTGTGTGGATGGGTGTGATTTGCCTGACACCTAGGTTATCTGCAAGGCGTTGCTGTTCTAATTGAGCTGTATGGGCAACTGAGTGCCTGTCATTTCCCAGGGAGGCAATGATCTATAGCGTGAACTCCCAGAGTGAGGCTGTGGGTCAAAGGTAAACACTATCGTGGTTCTATGGGTGTTGGTCACCTGCCCTCAGACTGCCCGGTTGGCCCTGTGCCTGGTGTGCTGACAGGTGCTGGGAGTCGCCAACCCTGCAGAAGACAAAGGGTTCCTTGGGGTCATTTTGTATGTCTTGATAGGGGAGAGATTGAGGGACATTTCATATTGTTTCAGGCAGCTGTGGCTCCCATCCCTCCTATTTTCTGTGGGATTATTGGTCTTTTCTTCTGGCGCCTGAAGTTGTCTTCCAGGTGTGGGTCCATTGACTGCAGCTGCTGCTGGAGGCGCCAGGTCCAGCCTGACTCTTTGAACCAAAACCAGCAGCAAATTTTGTTTGTTGAAAATTAAAAGTAGGGCAGTGCCTGTGGCTCAGTGGGTAGGGCACCAGCCCCATATACCAAGGGTGGTGGGTTTGAATACAGCCCCGGCCAAACTGCAACAAAAAAAATAGCCAGGCGTTGTGGCAGGCACAGCTGTAGTCCCAGCTACTTGTGAGCCTGAGGCAGGAGAATCGCCTAAGCCCAGGAGTTGGAGGTTGCTGTGAGCTGTGTGATGCCAGGGCACTCTACCAAGGGTGATAAAGTGCCCATCCTTCAAGGCTCTGCTCAAATGTCACCACCTCCAGGAAGCCTTCCCTGACTCCCAAGCTGAGTTAATGTCCCCATGTGTGCTCCCACCTTGATTCTACAAGCTCAGTTGGTTTGTCTGATGTTTTTCTCATGATTAGGCTGGAGTGACGGGTTTGGAGGAGGAAGACCACAAAAATAAAACGCCGTTTTCATCACATCCTGTCAGGGGTGCACATAGTCAGCAGGACTCATCCCTGCTGTGGGCTGTGGCCACCTAGCTGAGGAGTTGTATGTTGGGATTCCCTGCCGTGCAGTCCCCCTTTTCCTTCCTCTCCTTTCTGTCCTCTTTGGAGCTGACACTAAGGAGAGGGGGTGATGGTCCCCTCCCTTGGTGAGGACAGAACTCCTACACTCCTATGGAAATATGTGGGACTGTGCACGGGGATGGCCTCTTCTCCCTCCTCGACTCGGCTATGCAATCATTTATTTATATTAGCATAGACTCACGGGCATTTATTTTATATTTTGGGTTATAAGTGAATACCCTTTCCCTGTATTTGGTTGTTCAGATGTCCCAGCTCTGGCCATTGGAAGCTCTTTCCGTGGTTCCTGTGTCCCTTTGGCCTTGTCCTTTGTGTTGGGGATTTGTTGATCCACAGTCCTTCTACGATCACTGCACTTCCTGACTTCCTGGCACTGAAAGGTGCTCCAAGTCCATTGTGTATATTTCCTCCCAGGGAATGTATTTCATTAGTTTTCATGTGCTGAGGCTGGCCCTAATCCAAGCAGCCTCCCTGGCTGTTTCCAAGCGGGACCAGGGCTTGTAAGTGGTGCCCTGGCCTCTGTGTCCTGAGCTGTCTTTACCTCTAGGCTGGGTGCTCTGGAGGGCTGGGCACCTGACCTGCCCAGGGTGCACAGCCTTGGTCAGGCACAGAGTAAGGCTGGCAGTTTGGGGGCTGGCCAGTGCCACCTGCCCTTTGTGCCCCTGTCGAATGACAATGATAATAATTGTTCTTCCTGTGAGATCCCCTTCTCCAAGGTAGACACTGGGCTTGGGCAGGGCCAAGGCTGGAAGGTGAAGCAGCTTACCCAGGGGCGTGAAACCCAGGCAGTCAACCCCTGCATCTGTTCTTCCTTGTTGAACTTAGCGCGTGCTGTGCAGGCCAGTGTGGGAGTTCTTGGGTCAGTGTGTAAGGTGCCTGGATCCCTGCACTCCCCTCTGTGAGGGGGGAGCTGTGCCAGGGTAAAGGGGTGTAGGATGTGCCCTCCCCAGGCAGGGGAGAACCTGGGGCCCATACCTGACCAGGTTCCAAAGTGGTAGGCAGTTGGCCCAGAGATGTCACTTGGGACACACTCCAGCTGGGCACCAGGTGTGTGAAGCCTGTGGGTGTGGACAGTGGCCTGTCCAGGACTGCTACTCACCGCCCATAGCAGGGACCCGTCATGAGGCTGCTGCTCCAGCCCTGTCTGTCTCTCCAGCATCCCAAGGAGGTGTGGCAAATGCCATGGCCAGCCCTGCTCACGTGCCTACATCTCACATTCCCAGCTGAGGCAGGGCAAGATCAACACACCCTGCCTGGTTCCAACCCCGCCCAGCCCCTCCCACCAAGCTGCCACCCAGAGAGGCAGGAGGAATGTGTGTGACCTCAGGAGGCGCCAGTGTCCTTCTATGCCCCTGGAGAGGTGCAGGCTTGTTGGGGGTCTTGCACCTTCTACTGGTCTGGGAGAGGCAAATCCTGTTCAGCACACATGGGGACATGCACCTAGTTTGGGTAGCCCAGTCCTCTCACTGGCATTTGGTTTGTTAGTCATTCAGCAAACACTTGGCAGGGTGCCAGAGCTGTGCTGGGTATGGGGACCACAGAGTGTCAGGCCCTGTCAGTGGTCTCCCTGGAGGACCCACATTTGGGGGGAGGGGGTGCTGCCTGTTTAACATGTCCCAGTTACAACACAAGTGTGCTTAGGGCTCCAGGGTGCTGGCAAAGGGCTATTCTTCTCTGTGGTCAGGGAAGCCTCCCCAGGAGGTGATGTGGCACAGCCTGGAGGAGAAGGTGAGGCCCAAGAGTGATGTATAAATTCGGAAGATCACAGAGTGACCAGCCCCTCACCTGGGGGTGGGGGATGGAGAAGTGAGGCTGGCAAGGGTGGCTTGGATGTGACCAGGTAGGGAAAGAAAGATGTATGCTGAGTGCCAAGCTGTGTGGGTGGGTACTAAAGACCCGGGGAAAGGCAGGGACAGGGTAGGCATGGGGTAGCAGCTGCCCAGCTCTAGCTGTGTGATGTCTGGGCCAGCTATTGGCCATCTGAGAAGAAGCTGGTGATGCTGGCTTGAGCCCTCAGTCTGAACAGGAGCCCTGGATATGTCAGAGTGGGCAAATGGCTCTGGAAGACCCTGCTTATGTGAACTTACCCTACGGAGGGGACCTTAAGAGAGGGTGAGGTTGTAAGATGGGAGGAGGCCTGGAAGCTGGAGAGGCTCTCAAACGAGGGCAAGGTCAGTGGATTGTGACTGCTGAGAGGTCAGTAAAGTGAGGGCTGTGAAGGGGCAGTTGGGGTTGGCCACATGGAAGGTGCTAATGACTGGCCAGAGTAGTTCTGGGAAGCTTGGGGAGGGAAGGAGTTACGGACAGGGCTTCAGGTTTTGAGAAAGGCCTAAAGATAGGAGGCAGTGGGTGAGTGAGGCGGGCTGGACCGTTGTGGCCATAGGTGCCTGTGATGACCATTGCCAGCACCTGCATGAGGTCTGGTGAGGTCTGGCACAGCCCTGGCACAGTGGGAGGCTGTGGCTGCCTGGGCCTCAGAGCCTCGGGTGTGGACAGTGGCCTGTCCAGGACTGCTACTCAGCGTCCATAGCAGGGACCTGTCATGAGGCTGCTGCTCCAGCCCTGTCTGTCTCTCCAGCATCCCAAGGACGTGTGGCAAATGCCATGGCCAGCCGTCCTCATGGGTTCCAGGCTGGGAGGACTTCACACCCCAAGGAGGTATTGGTGGGGGTATGTGTGTTTCAGCTGGGTTAATGTTTGCCTAAGCCAAGGTCAGGATCAACTCCCTGGAATTCCAGCTGGGGCCCCATAGCCTGACTCAAGTATGTTGGGGCCTCCAGGCCGTGAGGGGCCAGGCATCAGGTGTCTCCTCTGAAAGCTGAAGCTGGCTTTCCCAGGCTCTCAGGGAGAGTGGCACCCACGCAGCACCCACCCTGGGCCCAGCCTGGAACCTGCTACTCCCATCTCTTCTGTGAGCCCCTCTTGGTCACTCTGCAACCCAGCAGCTGGACAGCCCACCATCCTCACAGTTTCAAAGGAGGGCTGCTTTGGGCTGGTGGGAACCTCAGGGCTGCCCTGCGGGTGCCCAGCCAGTGTGGAGGCAAGCAGTGAAGGTGACCTTCCTGGCCAACTTCCTCTGAAGGGCCAAAGTTGCATTCTTTGGGGTGTGCAAAGCTTTGCCTGTGCAAACACCTCTCCTCCATCACTGCCCTGGGTGAGAAGCACTGTTCTGAGGGGTCCCTGGGTCCTGGCCAGTGGGCTGGGCTGGCCCAGGAGAGGAGGAGGGACTTTCCAGGCTGCAGAGTCAGTGATTCCCAGGCTCGAGGGCCGTACTGCCTACAGAGCAGGATGTTCTAGCCAGGAGGCAGCAGGCGTCTTGGGTCCTGGCTGAGGCCTGGAAACTGCTGACCATTTCCTGCAAGCCTCTGACCCAGAGGACTGGCCACCCTTCCGGCCTGGTGGCCATCAGTCATCTGGAAGCCTGTTTGGTCTCTATGTCCTTGTTTTGCAAAGAGCAGTTCCTGAAATTCGGGGGCCAAAAGCTCATCTTTGCTCAGGGGCAAGTTTCAGCAGCGAAGGTGAGAAATAACAAGCATCCCTAGCCTCCTAGCCCCCCAGTGTCGGCCATGACCCTGTCATTTCTGCACCAGCAGGGCATGGGCTACAGGCTAGCACCTGTTTGTCCCCAAACTTGTGTGTGCAGAGGAATCCACCAGAAAGAGGCTCTTGGGGCAGATTTCTATGAGGGGTGGGCTCCCCCTAGGTCTTAGGTCTGGGTTGGGTTCAGGAAGGTGTCCCCTGGGCAGGTGTGCCCTGGTTCCTGGTGTCTTCATCTTTCTGGGAAAGGCTGCATTCAGCCCAGACACATCTGCACTCTACAGATGAAGAATCAGGAAAAAGGACGACTAGGCGGGGTCACAGGTTGGCAGGTTCACCCGGAGTGGTGGGAGCTATCTCTCAGAGTTCCTTTAAAAAAGAAAGGGTCATGTAAACACTAGGGACTCTCCTTCCTGTGACCTTGGGTGAAGGCCTTTCTCCTCTGGAACAAGCCTCCTCATTAGCAAGTCTGAAGATGCAAAATTACACTCTTTTTGCCCAACTACCTGTCTTTATTTGGAGCCACTTTTGCGTTCTAAGTTTAGTTGATGATACTTAATCATCTAACCATTTTCATGGGCACACATTTTCATAGTCAAAGGCCTGAGCTGGTACCTCATATTCTGAGCTTGTTTCATGGCATAAGATGGTCCAAGCTCTCTTGTCAGCAAACCACACCCACAGGCCAAATCCAGCCCATATTTTGTAAATAAAGTTTTATTGGCATGCGTCACACCCATTCCTTACTATTTTACTATTGTCCCCTCTCCTGCTACAAGGGCAGGTTGTGACGGCCTGATGGCAGGCCAAGCCAGAAACCTCCCCTGGCCCTTCCGAGGTAGTATGCACCTGCCTGTTACAGAATGACCCCGAGGTTGCAGTAGCTGGAGTGGGGAGGACAGGGTAGCCAGTACCCTCCAGGACTTCTGCATTCCTGAGAGTTGTTTATGGCCTATGGGATCTGGGTTGTAGATTAACCCTCGGGGGTGAGAATATTGGGGCTGGGCCCCTTTCTGGTTGCCAGTGTCTGTGGTCCCCTGTGTGTCTGTGGGAGACTTTAGCACTCCACATGCCTGGAGCACAGCTGTCTGAGCTGGCCCTGTCCCCTTTACACCCCCTCTCTGCCTGGTTCTACCTTCTGAGGCTCAGCCAAGGCACCTCCACTATCAGGAAGTCTTCCAGGGGTTTGCCCTCCTTCCCTCCGCTGCTGTACCAATAATGCTGTGTCATCCTGCTCTGATCCTAGTTGGTTTTCCCCACTGGTCTGTGAACTCCTCCAGGGTGGGAGGCTGCCTTCAAGGCTCGCGGGGGTGGCTACCAACCGCAGAAAGTAGCCTTATCTGAGGTAGAAAGTGGCAGCCCAAAGGCTGTGAAAACCTGCAAGGTGTGCATGTGGCCTGGGGATCCCAGTGGGTGTGGGGACAGTCTGGGTCACCTCTAGGTCCAAGATTCTGCGCTAATTAAAAGGGGTTCAGGAGTGTACCCAGAGATGAGACCAGGAGGGGTTCAGGCCAAGTTTAATGAAAGGGGACTGAGACCCACCTGGGCAAAGATAGCAGCTGTGCAGAGAGTGGTTGGGGGCTTGTTTTTATACTGTGCATAGCCATAGGGGGAGGGAGATTCCACAGGTTGCTGGAAGGCTTTGGCAGGCTACGGGTCTTTCCTGGGGAACTTTTGGGCGGGGCTGGGTAGGTCTTTTATTCTGGAAGGGGAGATGGGGGAATAGTTTAGGACCCTAAGAGCCGATACAGCTCACATCTGAGAAGATTGAAAGTGCTTTAAGATGATGTGTGGGAATCAGGAACCATCTTTACATAACTGCTGCTGTCACTGTTTTCCCCAGAAGTTAAAATAACAAAAATAAGCTCCACCCGCCAGCAGCAGGTGAAGGCAGGCCCTGAAGGACCAGCTCAGTAACAGGCCTGGCTACTTCTTCGTACCACCTGGGGTGATGGGCTCCTCCCGAAGGTCATCTTCCAGCATGATTCAGGTGGAAGACACCAGGATGTGGGATCTGAGTAGCAGCGTGAGTCGCCAGAGACACACTGAAGATGGCCGTTTTAGGTACCTCCAGCCGAGAGGGTCCAGCCCCACCTCCCTGGCCAGCTGCCTCCTCTCTCAGCATCTGGAGGGACCCAGAGTCCTCCCCTCCCCCCTCTGAACCTGGCCTCTGCCTACATCCGCAGTCTCCCCGGGCGTGAGCTCTGTGACCCACATAACAATGTCCTGGTGTGGCACTTGACCGTCACAAGTAAAGTCTGAGGCACACATGCTTGAAAATGTGTCCCTGGCACTTGTCTGCTCAGACTTCTGAGTGGGACAGGAGGTGCCTGCCAAAAACATGCTTGTCCGTCCCTCGGGGAAAGCTTCTCTCCTGGTTGGCCCATTTTATTTTCCCCAGCTCTCATGTACCTGGCTGGTGGCTTCCTGTCCTGGAGCAGGCTAGAGGTAGGTGAGAAGATAGCAAACTCTAAGAACATCCCTAGTCCTGCCAATGGGTCACAGTACCTTAGAATTCATCAAGACACTGGGCTCAACTCCTGTAGCTCAGTAGTTAGGGTGCTGGCCACATATAGTGGGGCTGGCAGGTTTGAACCCAGCCCGGGCCTGCTAAACAACGACAACTACAACAACAACAACAAAAAAAAGCTAGGCGTTGTGGCTGGTGCCTGTAGTCCCAGCTACTTGGGAAGCTGAGGCGAGATAATTTGAGCTGTGAAGCCACGGCATTCTATCGAGGGCGACATAGTGAGACTTTGTCTCAAACACACACACACACAACAAAACCAAGGCACTGGCTGGTCCCAGAGACCAGGAGAGGGACAGACCACCGTCCAAAAGATTAGCTCTGGTGTCTGGTACTTGAGGACATGGGAGTTTAGTTGTCTAGACAAGACTTGCTTCCTGGGGTTCCTGGTAATTTTCTTCGTTGCTGTCCCGTAGCTTAGAGGGCCCTGCAGGGCATTGAGAAGGGGTGAGGAACTCAGGCTTTGCCTCTGGAAGATGCTGTACCTGGGAGCTGGAGCCATATGACTCTGGGACGGTCATGCCTCCTCTGAGCCTGTTTACTCGTGTGTCTAAGGGATCCTGAGGGTGCTCACTCTGGTAGGACTGTACTGCAGAGACCCATAAGGTGATAATCCATGGGCTGGACTTAGCATTTTCTTGGCAAGTAATGATATGAATTTGTTACAACCATGTCAAGCATCAGAACTGTCACTTAGCAATCTCCAGACCCAACCCTACCTCTTGCAGGAGGGGGAAACTGAGACCCAGGAAAGTGACAGATTGTTCCAGAGGGAATCCAACCCTGAGCCTCAGACCAGCCCTCGGGCAGGCAGAGCTGTGTGAGTCTGCAGCCTCCCCAGGGACCCCAGCCCAGAGAGCTCAGGTGTCTCCCCTGGAAGGCTGTTGGGCTGTGTGGAGTCAGGGGGCTCTGTGCACAGTTGAGAAGGCTCTTGGAAAATCCCCCTGGCCTTGGGCCAAAAGCACAGCTGCAGAGACAAACAGGATATGGGGTCTCCAGCCACAGCGGGGGACAATGTCCAGGAGAGGAAATGTCTCCAGAACCGTGTATGGATGTGGAGCCTGTCTGGGGCCTCATTCAACACGGCTTCCAGAAAAACAAGCAGAGGCAAGCCAGACAGCTCTGGCCAGGAGAGGAAGTGTGTTCTGCTCTGGAGAGGGGGTGGATGTGTGAATAGGATGGAGAGCTGGGGCACCCACCCCTCAGGTCCCACACTGTAGGAGGGAAACTGAGGCTGAGGGATGTCCTAGGCAGGCTGTGAGCTGGCGGTGGAGGTCTTGGGTGCCTACTGCCCACTTCTCTCCACAGCTCCTGTGGGCTATCGTGAGAGTGGTGAGACAGGCCACCTCCATCCCACTGGGGGCAGGGGACAGGCCAGGAGCTGATGATCTCCTGGGGATGGTGGTGCTTCCCCACGAGCCCTCCCAGCACTGTCCCCACCCAGTGTTCCTGGTAGGGCTGAGGCCATGCAGAGGCCCACACTGGCATTTGTTAAGTGCACAGACATGTCAGCAGGATTGTGTCAAGCACTGTGCTTGGGCTGTTAGAAAAGTTCTCAAATCTAGTTTAATCTTTGTGATGACCTAGAGAAAGACCAAGGTGACCCTCAGCCACCCACCGGGGCTTTTCAGAGGAAAGGACCACTCCCTCCAGGAGGTATGTGGATGGAGATGGTACCCTCAGCCTGCCCGGGTCCTGTGTGTGGCAGCCTGGACTGGAGAGGAATTGGACCCAGGACAGGAAAGTCACCTTTGGTGGAAGAGACTCACCCAGAGACTGTGGAGGAGTGGGTGGGGAGAGAAAGTCACTATGGGGCCAGGGAGGGCATGGTGGGCTTCCAAGGGTCTCAGGCGCCTGTGCAAGGGGGTGCTTGGGGCATCTGTGTCTACATGGGGGTGGCCAGCTTGCCCAGAAAGTGGCCGAGCAGAGAAGAGGCTAGTGCCCAGGGTGACCCCATGCCACAGAGAAGGTGCCAGGGGAATCCAGCTCCCAAGGCTCTGTGGGCGATGGCGATGTCATGGAGAGAGGGGCATCACCAGCTCCAAGGACTGAATGGGGGAGGCAGAGGGAACACGTTAGAGGCCCCCAGCCAGCTGGGCTGAGCAGGATGCAGCTGAACTTTTTGGGACCAAGGAGGGACGAGGTGGGGAGATGGAGCTGGCAGGAAGAGTGAGGGCAGTGCCCAGGGCTGGAGTTGAGGGGCTTCAGGGCGTGGCCGTATTTAGTCCACCCCTGAGAGGGGGCTGAGAGGACATGAGGCCTGAGAGACCAAAGGCTGCTGAGGCCCAGAGGGCTGTGACCTTGTCCCCAGCCTGCTTCACGGTCTCAAGTACTGAACTGATCCTGAAAGTCACACCCCCCCTCCCCACAACCTTCCAATGTGACTTTATCTGGAATAAGGGTTTTTGCAGATGAGATTAAGTCAAGGGTCTTGAGATGAGGTCATCCTATGTGGCCCAGGTGAGTCCCAAGTCCAGTGACAGTGTCCTTTAAAGGAGACACACACAGAGGAGGCTGGGTGGAGATAAGGCAGAGACTCCAAGTGCCTGGAACCACCAGATGCAGGAGGAGTGGGTGGGAGCCTCGCCTGGAGCTTCCCGGAGGGAGTGTGCCCTGCCCACACCTGCTGGGGCTGGGTGGGGTGCTGCCCAGAGCCCTCGGGGTGAATTCTGAGATGTGACTGGGGAGGAGATGGCCGGCATCTGTTGGGTGGAGGCTGGGGATACTGTAACCACCCTCCAGTGCATGGGACAAGCCCCTGCCCCACCACCAACAAAGAGTAACATGGTGGCCAGGAGCAGGGGCTCAGTAGTTCATGACTGTAATCCTAGCCCTGAGGGAGACCAAGGAGGGAGGATCACTTGGGCTCAGGAGTTTGAAACCATGTTGAGCAAGAGCCAGACCCTGTCTCTACTAAAGGTAGAAAAACTAGCTGGGCATTGTGGTGGGTAAACTGTAGTCCCAGCTGCTCACGTGGCTGAGGCAGGAGCATTGCTTGAACCTAGGAGTCTGAAGTTGCTGTGAGCTAGCCTGGTCGACAGAGTGAGACTGTCTCAAAAAAAAGGGGGGAGGGGGTGGATTCGGCCCCAAATGTCAGAAATGCCATAGCAGAAAAACCTAGGCCTAAAACTCCAGACAGACCTGGTTCTTTTCTCCTCTTTTAGCTGGTCAATAGCGCTAGGCATGTAATATTCCTCTGAGCCTTAGTTTTCCTGCCCGTGAAATGGGCACATTACTATTTAACACAGGATTACCCTGGTATTATTAAACCACACCCTGCATGCATACCCCGCCCACCATAAGGGCACAGTGGAGGGTTGCCCCTGGGTGCCCCTGGATGCCCACGCCCTGGGGTTGGCAAAGGTGTGGGGCAGGCCAACAGGGGGGGCCAACGGGCAGCCCCAGTTCAGTTCTTGCTTCTTGTCAGAGCCAACAAGAGACCAGTCCTGCCTTGCTGGTCAGCATCCCTATCTTGGCTTGGCCTCAGCCTAGCTAGGAAGGCTCCTTTTCCCAATCCTGGGTCAGCCCAGGAGCCAATGGGAAGGTGCCAAGGTAGAAGCCAGGGAGAGGTGGGCTTCTGAGGAAGGAGCACTGCGCAAAGGGGGAGGAGGACCCCCTCCAAAGTGTTTCCACTGATGGGACCAACATGTAGACAGCACCCGGGCAGAGTGCTGGGGCTGTGTGCGTGTGTTTGTGCATGTGTGTAACTGTCCTGTATGCACACGGGTACCCGTGTGTCAGTGCGTGTCCATGCACATGGGTTTGTGCAACTTTACATGCATGTGTTTGTGTGTGCATGCATGTCTGTGTGCTTAGGTGTGTCTATGTGCATGTGAGTGTGTGTGTCTGTGTCTGAGTGTATGTCTGTGTGTGTGCAGGTTTGTGTCCGTGTGTGAGTGAATGTCTGTGTGTGCACGTTTGTGAATGCCCATGTGTGCAGTAGGTGGGACAGGAGCAAGCAGCAGAGCTGAGGTTGGCAGGGCAGCAGGCAGGCAGGGCAGAACCTGGAGCTGGTCCAGGAAGGAGCTAATTATCAACCACCCTAGGCACTGTGCAGCCACACTGGGCCTTCCTCTGTCATCCTCCCCCAGGCACAGGGAGGAAGTGGGGCAGGAAGCAGGGGGTGGTGGCGGCCGCAGTGCAGTCAGCCCAGCTGTGGGCGGCCCCTGCCTGCTCTGGCCAGCTGGAGACAGCCCAGTGGCAGGCCGGTCGGAGCTGAGCCGGGGGCGGCCACCTGGGGCCTGAGTCCTACAGCAGTGAGGGCCTGAGAACTGCCTCCGAGGAGTGAAACAGGTACGGGGCTGTCCAGGTTAGGCGTGGGGGAACTCCAGGGCAGGTAAAGGTTTCTGGGGCAGGTTCGGGGGCTTTGGAGCAGACGGTGTGGGTCGGCCAAGCAGGCTGCTGTCTGCAGAGCTGCGTCTTGCCACAAGCCGTAAGAACTGTGTCCCACCTTCCACTTTCCTGCAGACTTTTCTGACTTGCCTGGGATCAGGGCAGAGCAAACCCTTAGTCTGAGGCCGTGAGAGGGGACTTGCACTCTCAGCAGATCCCGTTCAGAACTCCTGGGTGCTGCGGGGTACACACGCAGAGATCACAGACAGTGATTTCAGAATTGGCAAAGCACCATTTGCTCTGGGACCCCACTCCCCTCAAGCTGATCCTTAGGAGAGTGTCCCAGAGTCTGGATGAGACACGGGGACCCCAGCAGTTAGGCATTCCAGCGGTGATCTCAGGTGTGACCCTAGCCCTGGGTTAGCTTAGGACACCTCAGCAGACCGTGAGCTTTGGTAAGGCCCCTCTGAGCCTCCCCTGGTGTCGCAGGCATCTCCACCTTGGTTCTCTTTCCATCCATCAAAGGGACAAGCCATTTCATGAGGGACACCAACCGGAAAGTCCCAAGGGAGGATCTGGGCCCAGCCTTCCAATCCAGATGTGCCTGGGCACGTGGTCCTGGGCACGCCTGGGGTGCGTATTGTCATCTATGAGGAGCAGTTTCCAACCATTTGCTGCCAGTGAGGCTCAGATGAGAGCAATGGCAGAGTGATGTGGTGGTGCAGGTGGGCACTGGAACCAGGAGCCTGCTGTTGCTTGGGTTGTGAACTCCCAGCCCCCAGGGCCCAGGAGCTGCAGCTGAATTTGTGGCTGTAGCAGGGGCTGGGCTGAGCTGGGCATGTCCAGATCAAGGACAGGTGCAGGAGGGCTGGATGCAGGCATCTGGGCTCATAACCCCCTATGCCCTTGACTGGGTGACCCTGGGCACGCACCTCTGTGAAATGGGTGCAGTGGCACCTGCCATCTCCAGGTTTGCCGAGGCTGCTTAGTGAGCACCTCAAGGCCTGTTATCACATGTCTGTCAACACTATTGTCAATGGCCACAAGGCTTCCTATGCCGGGCATTGGGCCAGCTTTTTATGCATCTGACAACATTTATTCACAAAAATTCAGAGACATGGATAATATTAACCCCCCTACACAGAAGAGGAAATCAAGGCACAGGAGGTCACAGGTGTAGAAATTTCTCAGAACAAAGTATCCCTGGTCGGGGGGCTTACCAGCAGAAATTCATTCTCTCACAGCCCTGGAGGCCAGAAGTCAGAGGCCACAGTGTGGTGGCCATGCTGAGGCCCTCTCTGGAGGGGCTCCTCCTTGTCCCCCCAACTCCTGGTGTCCCAGGCGTCCTTTGCCTGTGGTGTATGGTGTTTCTGTCCCTGTGGTCATGTGGCCAGCCCTTGCTGTATCCTCTGTGTGCCTGTGTCCCCTATCTCTTACAAAGATACCAGACACTAGACTCAGGGCCTGCTCCAGTCCAGTGGGACCTCATCTTCACTGAAGGCCACTTCATCAGCAGAGACTCTAATTCCAAAGATGTTCCCATCTGAGATCTCTAGTGGGCATGACTTTTCGGAGTGGGCAGTTCTCACCCCAGGATATGAGGTGACATCTCTCTCAAGGTGCTTTTGGTGACATGGGCAAGGTCTCCATGGTCTCTCAGAGCATCTCTCAGTATAAGCCTGAGGAAGCTCTGGCCAGACCTCTCCCATCCTACTTGGGGTGGGTCAGAGCTGTTTCCCTTCCTCCAGCCCACATTAAACACCAGGTGCCCCATCTGCTTCATTTGGCCAGCCTCCTGGAGATTCTGGTGCCCAACTTCCTTTCCAAGGGCTGGAGCCTGTGGGTGCCCCACCGAGGAGGTCCCCCAGGGGCCCATCCAATGAGAAACTAAGCAAGAAGATAAGACTGATGGAGAAAGGTCCCCACAGGTTGCTGGCGGTATCCCTACCTGGGCAAGCTGGCCCTGGGGCACCCCAGACACCCATGTGGTGGGGTCTCCACACCCACCATGTTGCGAGGTGGGAGGCTGTAAGGACCGAAGAGGCTGTCTGCTGAAGCGGCGGGGGGAGCTCTGCAGAGACCCAGCTCACTTCCTCATGGGGCTTTTGCCCAGCAGGTGGGAAACTCCCTGAGCCTGGGAGCCTTCCCTTTTCTCAGGAAACAGGCCCTGAGCTCCAGCTCTGTGCCCACCCCAGATGCTGCCTGTCGTGTGCCTGTTCCTGACCTGGAGGAGGCGTGAGGGGGGCGGAGGGGCAGGTACCAGGGGCACCTGCTGGTGGGGGTGTGGAGGGTGGGAAGATGCCCGCTATTGGGGTGCCTGCTCCAGGAGGTGGACACTTCAGACCTAGCCCTTGAAGAACGAAGTAGCAGAGAGGGGCCTGGGGTTAGGGGTTGGGGGCTAAGACCCCATAAACCAGGAGCCTTGCCCATCAAGGGGGTGGAGTCCAGCACTCTACTGAGATATCCCAGGGGCCTTGCAGGGAGAGCGGGCAGACAGCCTGACCTGTGGGCCAGCGCCCAGCAGTGGGCACACACAATACCGGGTGCCAGGACCACACTGTGTTCCAGTACCTACCATTCTGTGTGTGCTCTGACTCTGGAAAAGGGAGGGGAGTGTGGTCAGGCCTGTACCCTCCTCCTTGAGGCTGAGTGCCAGGGTCCCCTGGGTGCCCTTTGACTCTGAGAACCCCTCTGGTTTGCTGCCCTCCCAGGCCCTATCCCTCCCCTCATAGGTGCCTGGGGGACAGGAAGGATTTGGCCAAACCTGACCAGTCAGGTTATAGTTGGATCAGATGGGTGGGGGAGGGGCTTGCTGAGGCCCCTTCACAGCTTCAGGAAGGGGCATGTGGCATAGCGTATGGCCTGTGATCCCAACTCTGACCCCAGTTTGACTCCTGTCCCCTGCCTAGAGCCCAGGGCGCAGGTGGAAGATAGGCCAGGGCCGGGGGGTTGTTGGGTCACTGGGGCAGCCTGCGGCTAGCTAGCCGTGGCTTGGTGGGCACATTTGGGCTGTGAGGCTGGCACTGCTAGACCGGCCACCTCTGGGTCTTCTGCTTGGTGGCCTGCTCCCCAGGGTCCACCAAGAGAGGGGCAGGAGGCTGGACTAGTGTTTTGTTTTGTTTTGTTTTGTTTTGAGACAGAGTCTTACTATGTTGCCCTCAGTTGAGTGCTATCGTGTCATAGCTTACAGCAACTTCAAGCTCTTGGGCTTAAGGGATTCTCTTGCCTCAGCCTCCCAAGTTGCTGGGACTATAGGTATCTGCCACAGTGCCCAACTATTTTTAGAGATGAGGCTTTACTTTTGCTCAGGCTGGTCTCGAACTCCTGAGCTCACACAATCCACTCATCTCGGCCTCCCAATGTGCTAGGATTATAGGTGTGAGCCGCAGTGCCCGGCCTCAGACTTGTATTTTTATCCACTGCTTCATTTCTCTGTGTACTCTGCAGAGGGAACTCCTGCCAGCTCCTCCACGGGCAGGGTGGAACCTTCCGAGCACATGATCAGTAAACTGTCAGGCCTGAAATGAGCGTGGCCTCCCTGCTGGGGCGTCCCTGCCTACACACTTGCCAACCTGCTCCCCAAGCAGGCAAGGCTCTCATTATCCCCTCTTTTCCTGAGGCGGAGGCTGAGGGGGCCATGGCTGATCCTGTGGTGTGGCCCTAGCTAGGGGTCTGTCCCCTGTATGCCTTAGCCCTGGCCCAGGCTGGCCTCATTGGCCCTCCACCTGGATCAGTGTCCGATGCCTGAAAGGGGACTTCTGTGTCCTTCTGTGTCATCTGATGGGTAGGAAAGCACTAATCCCAGGAGCACGGTCCGTCAGTGTTTGACAGCCCCATGGTGGCCAGCTCTGGAGGAGAGGCCAATGGCTCCTCCCTGAAGAAGAGGAAGGGCTGTCTAGGTAGCAGGAAGAGCCTGTGCAAAGACCCCACGGTAGAAGAAAGCACAGCAAACTGGAGAGAATGAGAGGACACAGAGGTGGGTGGGCCAGATCACACACACCCTGTGCCACCAGGCCATGGTCACCTGTCGTGCCTGAGGGCCACTGCTGGCTCTCAAAGGCATCAGGCACTTGGCAATGTTGGCATACTCTCCTCCTGACCCCCGACGCTGGCCATAGCATCCCTGCTGCTCCTTACAGCCTGTCTTCTAGAGAGGCCATCCCTGCTGACCTCTACCCTGTCCTGTCTCCACAGAGGCCACCCAGGCATGCTGGGCCCTCAGTGCTGAGGCCACTGCAGGTCATGGAGGACACGGCTGAGGTGACCACTGAGAAGCCGACCCCAATGGGCAGGGAGCTTGCAGGGTCCTCAGGAGGCAGCAGTAGCAGGGACGAGGGCCAGACTGTGGCCATGAGCTCACCTGCCGGCCCGCAGCGAGCGGGGCCTGAGGAGGCCACGGCTACCATCAGAGGCGGTAAGTGCATCTGCCCCCCACCCCGTCGGCCCCCATCTGCCCTGAGATACTCCCACCTGCCTGTGGCCGGAGCTGGGGTCTGCTCTGTGGCACTTTTGTTTCCTCCCTCAGCGACTGTCAGAGAACTACTGAGCCCAGTGAGTCATTTGCCAGACAAGATCTCAGCTCGTGTTTTTCCAGGGGCACGTCAGTGATAGCCAAACTGGCGCATAGAGCAGAGAACAGGCCTGAAAGCCACCTGTGCACTCAAAGACTATTCTAGAAACACTTCCCCTGGGCTTGGCCTTTGCCAAGTCCTGTTTTGTCCTCACGGAACTTGGGATTACACAGGATGGGTGTCCCTCAGTCTCCAAGAGGTAAACCAAGGCTCAGAGAGGGGAATGGCTAGCAATGCAGTGGCTAGACGCTGAGCAAGGGACAAGCGCCCAATCTCCTGAGGCCCTGGGCAGGGACGTCTTCCACATGACCAGTCCCAGGGACTTGGTTCTAATCCTGATTATTATGGGGCCGCTGATTAACTTAGGCTTCAGTTTCCCCACTTGGAAACCCTGGGGGGTGGCCTAGGTGACCTCTAGGATCCCTCTCCCCACCACTTTGGGGCCCTGAGAGAGAGGAGGGAAGGAGGGGGAACACCAAGGTCCAGCCCGCTACTGCCCTGCCAGAGACACTGCGACCCTGTACTTTCCAAGCTTCTGGCTTCTTCCTCGCCATGTCTGACCTTGGCCTGGTCACCTACTTAGCTGCCCACTGTCTTGGGTCTCCAGAGCTTGGCACATAGCAGATGCCCCGTCACTATGTGAGTGCTGGGTGCATGAATGACGTGTTGGGAGAAGGGAGTCAGAAAGTCCTATCCAGTTGCCTGCCTCAGGGCCTGACGTGACAGGTGGCTGGCACGTGGAGTATTTGTACCTCTTGTTCTTCTGTGTGTGGACAGCCTGGAAGGGGCAGGGTGCTCCCGCAGGTGCTGAGTCACAGGGGAAGTGGTCCTGCAGGCAACTCCCGCTAGGAAGGGAGAGCTCAGAGGTCTGGGGTGTGGCCTGGTTCAGGGGGACCAACTGAGGCCACAGAACCTGGCTCCCTCCAGAGCACACTGTGCAGGAAGTTGGGATAGAGAAGGCTAGATGACTCCCTACCCCTACCCCTGCAGCGCCCAGCAAGGGGAATCTGTGAGCGTCAGGGAAGAGGACTGGGGCTGCCCCCGCAGTGGCAGGAACTGGAAGCTTCTGGCTACGTTGCTGGGTGTTCCTCCTTAGAGGCTCCGCAGAGCACACTGGCGTCGCGTCAGAATGAATCTGTGGGCCCAGAAGACAGAGCCATGAACTTCTCCTTTCGTGGGAGGCTCCCTGGGCACCATTTCTGCATGGGTCACTTCAGCCCCTAGGCTTCTCCAGGCAATTTCTGGCTGACAGCGACAGTGGCAAGAAACAGTACAAATAATTCCCATTCACCCTCACCCAGATTCCAGATTCTGAGAATGTTCATATTTTGCTACTTTTGCTCCCCGGCCCCCTAGTTTATTTTTTTCTGACAGTTTGGGAGTAAAACACAGATTCGATGCCGTTTTCTCCCTAAGGCGCCCATATTTCTTAAAACCAGGACGTCCCCTTACGTAACCGCAGTGTAATTATTTCAACGTTAATTTCCTGGTTTTAATAATACTGTTACCTAACTACAGACCTCATTCACATCTGAGGTCCCAGTGCTGTCCTTCATGACAAAAAAAGTCTTGGTCACGCCTTATCTTCTGTTGCCACCTCTCTGTGGTGCCTTTTAATCCAAAAGTGGTTATTTTGAAGAATATAGTTCTTCACGATACAGACTCCAAGGATTTGGGGTAAGAATCCACAGAAGTAATGTGTCCCTCTCAGTACAGCGTGTCAGGAGGTCCACTGTGTGCAAATCACCTCGAAAATGACAGGAAATGGTCGTTTTCATTCTTTAATGAGAGAGTGTCTGTGAGTTCTCTCTGTGCCACAGCTGTTATTCTTCCTAGTGGGGAAGACTGAATATCCAGCACCTCATCACCTCGTAAAGGACCGGTGTTATCACCCACACTGGTCATGGCTGATGATTAGAATGACTGTGCCACACATCACCCCTTCTGCAGTCACGAGCTGGTGTTCAACAGTAAGGAAGAGTGGGTCCCTTTCCCCAGCCATCCACGTATTTATTTTACTGCAGGCTCATACATCTTTAATTTAGTCTCTGGACTCTAAAGGTCATTATTTTGTTGCTCGAATGGCCCCAGATTTGGGCTTTTGAGGTATCTCCATCCCTCTGTGAACACATCCTTACTTCCTGGGACCCACGATGCTCCAGGCTCATTTTCCGTTCCAGCCCTGGGGTCTGTTTTTTCTCTAAGAAGCCCTGGCTCCTGAATTGAAGGGTGGGGTTTAGAAGCCAAGATCTGAACGCCATGCACTTCTTTGGATCTGGCAGATGTTTCCGGCTACTGGGCTTGGATAAGGGATACAGAAGAAGTGAGTTCCTGAATAGGCCCTGACACATGGGGTGACCACACTGCGCAGGCTGGGGCATGTGCAGACGGTCAGCACACGCCGATGTGAAATGAGCACCATTGTGATGCAAGGCCCAAGGCCACACGGCTGAGCGGTGCTCAGAGCGCTGAGCAAGATACCTGGCTGCCGTGAAGTTCTGCAGACCCTGAGGGGCTGGGAGCTGGGGCCAGAGGGGGTGCTGACCAGCAACTGAGAACTGAGCAACCAGTGGGGGCTGACATCCTGCCTCCCACACGCATGGGTGGTGAGGCTGAGCCGATCTGTGTTTGGCAAAATAGCAGCCTCCAAACATGTCCGTGTCCTTAGTCCCGGACCCCAGATTTTGCAGATGGGATTAAGAATCTTGCCATGGGGAGATGACCCTGGATGGTCTGAATTGCAGGGCCTTAGTGACAGGGAGGCAGGAGAGAGACCCAGAGGAGATGCCACAGCAAAGGGGGGAGTCATGACAAGGATCCCCTGAGCCTCTCGAACCCTCCAGAAGGAACCAGCCTGTGACACCTTCACCTTACTCTGTGAGACCCATCTGGACGCCACAGCTACAAGATGGTCTGTTTGTGTTGCTTAAGCCACCGAGTCTGGGGCAGGCTTCTGTGCCCCGCAGGGAAGTGACGCTCCAGTGGGCGCTGGGCCGTGTGAGCCTGGAGGATGGAGCTAATGGCAGAGGCAGCTTGTGTGGAACAGACACCCCTTTTCTTGAAGACCTGAGGTGTTTGGCACCTGCAGGGGAGCTTAGCACAGCTTGTTCTCCCCTATTCTCAGGAACCTGCTGCGTTTCAGATGAGGTTCCTCCCCTGGGTGTCGCTGGGCCTGCTGCTGGGAGCCCCGCTGGCCAGACAGGAGCATATCCCACAGGTAAATATCCTTGGCCCACACTGTGCTCAGGTTCAGACCTGGGCACCCAGGAGTGTCTGACCCAGGGCTCACCAAAGTAGCCCCAGACTTCCCACCTTAAAATCATGGGGCGGGGGTGGAGGCTTGATAAATGCAGATGCCCAGGCCCTGTGCTCAGAGGTTCTGATTCAGTGGGACTGAGGCAGGGCCTGGGACTCTAAATTTCCATCTGGGGTTCCTGAGACTCTACATCTGCCCAAGTTGGGGGATACACTCCTAGCAGCCCCGTGGGCGACACTCGGTAGGGACGTGAGAAGTGGCAGATGAGAGTGCTCCCCCTGCCATGGAGTACAGGGGAGGGTGAGGCCCTCCAGTGAGGCCTCTGGGCACAGGCTTTAGGGGGGCTATCTCCAAGGATGGGTGGAATGGTGGGATCAGTGCATGCAAGCGGGGTCCAGGAACCTCCGGGCTCAGCAGGTGGAGATGCCCCTTACCCTGTAGGGGCATGGAGACCCTGGTGTCCCATGCTGATTTTTGACCTTGGCTCCGACCCCCTGCCTGTCCTCCGACTTTCTTTTCATGTGATCAGCGCTGTGTGTGGTCACTCAGGGTATGTAGAATCCCAGGTCAGGCAATGGGACGGATATTTTGTGTGAAAGTACAACACCCGCCCTCCTGCTAGAGTAGGAACAGGGTCGACCCAGCTCAGAGCCGGTTGTGAAATGTTGGGTTGCTGCTTCCTCCTGGGCGAGTGGAGTCCAGATTCTAGAAGTGTCCGTGCTGCTTGGCCACTGGTGGAGTGTTTACTTCAGAGCCCCTAGTGCCAGAGCCAGAGAGGCCTCAAGCAGGTGCTCCCACTTATCCAAGGCCACGGGGTCTCTGTCTCTCTTTCTCTCTCTGCCTGTCTCGCTGCCCCTTCTCCCCTTCCCCTCTCTTGTTCTCTCCTGTAGAGAGCTGTCAGCCCAGGTAGTGCCTCTGCCAGAGGTCTGCGGCTGAGTCCTGACCTCGAGGAAAGCTCATTTGCCCACATTTCCAGGCCCTGGGACTAGATAGTGCCCACACAGTCCTGGAGCCCAGATTCTGGTAGGAAATCACCAGCCTCAGACTGGTGACAAGGGAGGTGGCCCTGAAGAGCTCTGTAGTCCCATGCGGCTGGTGGCCACTGCATGGGATGGTGCAGACAGAGCCTGTGTCCATCACTGCAGACAGTTCTGCTGGACAATGCCTCTGGGGAGGGCCAAGGCCTGCTAGCGCTGCAAGTTGGGAGGGGCCCTCATGCTCTGCGTAGACCAGAGGTCTGACCACAGGAAGCCCAGGTTCAGACAGCTGCCCAGATCAGATCTTCTGGGCCTGGCCATGAAGAGGGTAGGGGCTGGGTTGAGAGCAGAGCTGGTGGGATTCACAGGTAGGCGGATGTGCTGTGTGATGGAGCGGGGGGCCAGTGATCTGAACAGAGATGGGGGGTCTTTTGAGAGATGGGGAAGCAAGGAGGGGCTGGTTAAGAAGGCAGAATGGAGATTTCTGGGATGTTCCCTTAGCCCCCAGTCCCTCCTTAAAATTACCGTGGGATGAGGGAGGTGCTTGTTAAGCGCAGGTGTCCAGTCTCTGCACCAGAGGTTTTGATGCAGTGACCATCTGGAGCAGGGGACCATAGTGCAGAACCAGCCTGCCCTGGGGAGACACGAGTCCCTTCTGGTCATCTTTCTATAGCACGCATACTCACAGCTAGGGAAACTGAGGCTGGGGAGCTAAGTGGTGGGTCCAGGTCATCATGAGTAGTGTGGGATCTGGACGAGATTTCAAGCCACATCTCTAGGGCTCTGCAAGAGCCCACAGCCCAGGCCGCAGGCAGTAGGTCTGGGAATTGGAGGCTGCAGGGCAGGTCTGGAGCCCTACAGAATCTGAGGCCGGGCTAACCACACCCCTCCGTCTTCCCCTTCCAGACCTGACCTTGCAGCTTCTGGCTGTGCGGAAGAAGAGTGGGCTGCCAGACCCTGACCTGCAGCAGGCCCTGCGGGGCCGGCTCCGACTACTGGAGAGCGACAGCAGGGAGATGGCACGTGCGCTGGGAGTGAGTCTGGCCCTGTGAAGATGGGGTGGCCCTGCAAGGAGCTGGGGTGAGGGTGTTGGTGCCTGAGGACCAGAGAGGAGGCAGATGAACAGGGCCAGTGGGGGAGTACAGGAGCCTTGGAGGGGAGGGCTGTGACACGGGTCCTTGGGGGCAAAGATGGAGGAATCAGAATGGAGGAAAGAAGGAGACTGCCTCGTGGGATGCTGTGGCTATTCTCCACCCAGCACAGGTGGACAACGCATTGTCCCTTTCTCCTGGCCCCCTCCACCTGCGAGGGTTTTCAAAGCCTCTTTGACAGAGACTCAGTGGGAAGTGGATATTATTTTTGCAGTTGTGACAGAGCCCTCCCCTGTTGTCCTCTGCACCAAGCAATGTCCTGGGGAGGATGGCATGAAGGGCACTGATGGGGGGGGCACTTGGGATCAGCTGGTGGACAGGACACTGCCTCTCTGTGCACCTAGCTTCCTCAGCTGCACACAGGGGAACCCTGGAGCTATACGCCTGGGACCTGCTGTGAGGATTGTGTGACTAACAAGCACCAGGCACTCACAGGGTGGAGTGGTAGGGGGCTGGCTCTGGGTGTGAATCCTGACTGAGCTACTTATCGCGGCTAAGGATCAGGTCTGGTTTCTCATCTGTAGCCCCAGCCACATGCGTCACTAATTGGACTCCTCCCATGTTAGCTGGTGCTGCTTTGAATGCCCCATCAGTGCCAGTCAATGGAGCTCAGAGAAGTGGGGGTGCCATAGGGGACCATGGGGCAAGGAGGCGAGATCAGGTCAGGTCACCAGGCCTGACAGTGCAAAGCCTGAGCAGATGGAACATGACGGGAGAAGCTGGGGCTGTGTGTGTGTGCATGTGTGTGTGTGTGTGTGTGTGTGTGTGTGTGTGGGTGTGGGTGTGTGTGTGTGTGGACTAAGACAGGCGGGGTTGTCAGAGGAGGTGTAGAGCATGTGGGGCCAGGGTGTGGAGACCATGGCAGGTTTTGTCCCACAGGCCCTGGGGAGCCACAGCAGGCTTAAGATCGGGGAGGAGCTGACACAAGCTGTAAAGGGATCCACTCTGTGCCTGCTGTCCCCTGCCAGGGCCACTTTTGCCGACTTTCTCTTGCGTAGCTCCTATCCGCTGACCATCAGGGGCTTCCCTGAACTCCTGGGAAGGTCTCTAACTCCTATTTCTTTCTCTTAAGGAATTGTCAGCAAGGCTGTTGTCTATCCACAGCGACCAGGATCGGATTCTGGTAATGTTTAAGACTTTTGAAGAAATCTGGAAGTTCTCCACCTACCACGCTCTTGGTAAAGAGGTGACCCTCCCATGATGGATTACGGGACTCCCCTAGGAGGACACTGGTTGCACACCACACACTTTATGTGTCAAATCGGTGCTTTAGAATAGGTCAGTTCACAAGGGCCTCTCCTGCAAACATGCCAGTCCGCGCACTCACCTTCTGTCTGGGAGGAGCGCTGGGCTAGCTGGAGCCATGGATGGATGCAGGTCTTAGTTGTGAGAAAGATTTCAGCTGAGTTTCCAGTTTTCTACACTCACTGTCCTGTGTGATTTCATTTCACTAGAACTTGAGGAAAGCTAGCTCTGATGGCCTAGCTCACAGCAACTTCAAACTCCTGGGTTCAATTAATCCTCCTGGCTCAGCCTCTCAATTGAGTAGCTGGGACTACAGGTGCCTGCCACAATGCCCAGCTAGTTTTTTCTGTTTTTATTTTTATTTTTTTTTATTATTATTATTTTTTATTATAGATAAAAATATGCACCATAGATGTGGCCCAACCCATCACCCTCCCTCCACCAAAACCTCCCCCCTCCCTTCCCCTTCCTTGGTCCTTTCCTCATAGTCTTGTGGTATAGTTGGGTTATAGCCTTCA
>CAUYPK010149385.1:0-12944 GCA_963574355.1 Loris lydekkerianus | reverse complement strand
TTTATTGTGGAGAAGGGGCGGGGAAAGAAGGCGGGGGAAGAGGTGCGTGACAGGGTCGGGCCAGTGGCATGGTACCACATTGGCTGTATCTAGGTAGAGGCAGTTTCAGGCCAGGCCTTGCTGAGTTGGTCATCCAGGTTTTACGTGGTCTCTAAGGAGCTGGGTGTACTCACACGAAAATATCCATCTTTGGACACACAAGGCCAAGGACACACACATTTCTGACACTTTTGACATTCTGGGCCGTTACCCCCAGGAACCCAGAAATCCCTCAACCATCATGGAGAGGTAAAGGCAAGGATTCCAGCCCTGGAAATACTGTTATGTTACAGTAATACCCTTTAAAACAGTGGACAGAAATAAATCAAAACGCAAATAGTGGCACTGGGTACACTTTCATTCTGCTTTTCCTTATTTTTGAAATACTTTAATAAGTGTGTTATTTTCATAAGAACAAAAATTTAAATAAATGCTTCTTGAAAAAATAAACCAATGGGGGCGGCGCCTGTGCCTCAAAGGGGTAGGGTGCCAGCCCCATATGCCGGAGGTGGTGGGTTCAAACCCAGCCCAGGCCAGAAACTGCAAAAAAATAAATAAATAAACAAATGAACAACAATAGGAAAAAAAGCGGATATTGCTCCTTTACAGCTACCACAACCAAGAAACAAGCCTGATTGTGGGTTTAAAAGATTGTACAGTTAAAACACGTTTGCTGTCAATTTTTACCTTCGTCTCTTTCCCTGTGGGCATGTAATTAGGCTTGAGCCTGGTGCTCTCATCAAAGCAATGATTGAAGCCTAGATTGCCTGTACATCAAGGAATCAGATGTACTGTATAGATTCCGTGGCTCTGGGGTGCCACCGGCACAGTATTCCAAAAGCCTGAGGTTCCAGGGGAAATGCGAGTCCCTCCACGGGGTCCCAGAGCAGATGTTTCCAATGTCTTTTGTGAAATATAGCCTTGATGGCACTTAGCGAAACTTGCTTCTTTCCCCTCCACTCTACCACATTCACAACGGGGATTCTGTTAGCGGTAGAAAGATGAGGGGCAATTGTGTTTCTGACCCAGCACAATGAACCTTTTAGAATGCACAAACGGTGGTCTTCCGGCCAGTACAGCAATTACTGTATAACAAGACGCAGCCAAACTGTAATATACACGGCCTCCTTCGGTCTGGACCGACCTTGCTTTCATCCACCCTCCACAGCGCAGAATGATGTTAACGTTTTTAGGAGAACCCCTGCAAAAACAGATTGATTTTTGTTCTCATCTATTAATAACAGCTATTTTGAAATGCTATTTAAGTCTTCTATTGTTATTTGAACTTGTCATGGATTATGTCTCCCCAGCTGAGCTGCTCCGGGGCAGCAGGGACGACATCCCACATGAATCTGTAATCCCCGTGGAGCCCAGCGCAGCGCCTCTTCAGAGGCTCATAAATACTTGTTCACTTGTCTTTTTGTTGTGCTAGTGAGGGAAGGCCCATTGTTTTTACCGGGGAGTTGCTGTGTCTAAGTGATGGATAGTTGCTGACTCCAGGTGCCTCTCCAGCTAGGAACCCTGCAGACAGCTTCAGGTCACTGAGTACGGTGCCCGGGCCCTCACTCCAAAAATGAAGCATCTTAATATTACTTTGAGGGTGTTTCATTATGATAAACAGCTATATTTGGCCACTTTTCTTTCTAGCATTAGCAAAAGACACATTACCAAATGTCGAAAAAAGAAACCTGCCAAATGCAACAGCTAGAACAGAAAAAATATTATTAAAAGCTGGTATAAACCCTCTACCTACTGAACTACCCCTACCAACCCCCACAGAGGAGGGGGAGGCAGGGCTCTGTGCACTCACACAGACAGAATGCCAGCCCTGACTTCTGGTTCTAACCTGTATGAAGCCCTGTCTCAGAAACTAAGGATCTGGGCTTGGAAGAAAGATCCAGTCTCCGCCAGTCTGTGCCCTTTTCCTCACACACAGAGCAAGGAAGGGGGCTGGACTTCTCTGCTTAACACAAGAGTCTATGAGAGACTCTTTTATTTGAAGTAGCAACTTGAGCACAGCACATTAATTTCATAACTATTTTAGAGAGAGCAGGGGAGGACTCTTGAGCTTTTCCAGAGATAATTAAAAATGGGGGAGGGGAGAAATCTGAAATAAACAAAAAACAAGCTTCAAGGCACCAGGGGTTTCTGAATAACATCTTCCCAGTTCAACAATTTTAAGAATTCCATAATGCAAAAGCAACCCCCACACATTCTCTCCCACATAAACATGCTTTTTATTTAAGCCATACTCAGCGACAGCAGCAGAATCTCTCGCCTTCCCTTCCATAGCTACTTCATCCAGAGAGGACGTCACCTCCACAAAGGCAGTCGTGGGGAGCCTGAGGGGGGGACCACCCATCAGCAGGTGCAGATACCCCTTGAGGAAAGAGCAGCACAGTTCCCAACAACCCCAACCAGTGGCCACCTTAAAATCTGATCTGTGACCTCAAGTACCCATGTTGCTTTAGCAGAGACTGAAAAATTCAGGCTTTTTGATGTTTATCAACCACATTCCCAGTAACTCTCCTGGTGTGCCAGAAAGAGGGAATTATTTCCCCCCAAACCATTTTTTATTATCACCAATAACGACATTTTTAAAATACTAAGAACCACTTAGCCACAGAAAGGAATCAACAAGAGACCATGGAGCAGTAAAAAGCAATTAAATTTTCTCTTTTTCCAAAAATCACCTGCTTTTATGTTAAAAACAAGCGGAACAATAAGGTACCTTCAGTAAGTCAAAAAAAAAAAAAAAGAAAAGAATCAGTAGGGAGAGAGAGGACAATAGGAGAGACATCGGGAGAAAGGAACAGACAGCAAGGGGGAGAGGGAAGAGCAGAAACAGCAGGTGGGGGGAAGAGGGCGCCAGAGGAGGCCAGACATGCAGGAGGGAGGACGCAGGTGGCTGAGGGTTCCCAGGGAGGAAGTGAGCCTGAGAAACCACTCCTCTCACATTCAGCTGCTCATTTGGGGTGTGAAGAACTAGATGGGCCATTTTTAATATGCTATGTTAGGTTCTCTACTCCGTTTTTAAAAATCAAATGTGCTCTTTCTTTGTCTTGACACATATACACGAAGTTAAGATGTCATCAGAGGAAAGCTCATTTTTTCCCACTTACAACATGAAAAGAGCTTCTCCAATTCTGCACGGTTTTCCTAAAAGGTCCTATTTTGAGCTAACACCCACCTGACTGGGTGAGGCCTGGGTGGCACACCCACCTTCACGGACCAGATGCTGCAGACAGCTCTCGGGTCATTCTGTGCACCCACTTCCTGTTTTAGCAAATGACTTAGTCCAGTCCACAAGCATTCATTGAGCCTCAACAGGGCTGAACAAGGCACAGCTGCCACACAGTGGAGGAGCTTCAATTCTATCAGGAAATGATACTAGCAAGCCACCATGCCAGAATGGAGAGGCTGGGAAGGGCCACGTGAATGGTACGAGCCGGGTGTTGCCACCAGGCAGAAGGCAGAATCACTTTGAACTGGACCGTCAGGAATAGCATTTGGGGAGCAGGCATTTGAGTCAGCTACACAAAGGGGTGAACTCTATAACTCAGGGCAGCGTGAGAGAGGGTCGGTAGAAAGAGAAGACAAAGCAGAGAAATATAAACTAATAAGAGCCACCGGGCTTACAGGTTGCTGAGCAGTGGGAGGCAAGGCTTGAACACTCCACTGGGCACTCGCTCCACCACTGCCCAGAGTAGGAGATTGGAGAAAGGAAGGGACAGTGGAGGGCAGCCGGCACCCCAACATTTGGTGACCAACTGGACGTGGGAGTGTGCAGAAGAGCCCTGGGTACTTAAGGGCCGGCTACAGAGACTAGGATGGCAGCCCTACAATCATCGAGGAATGCACTGGGACGCATGCGCTGCCAATGCTCATTAGAAAACATCGGACAAGGCCGGGCGCAGCGGCTCACGTCTGTGCTCCTAACAGACTGGGAGGCTGAGGCAGGAGAATCACTTGAGGTCAGGAGTTGGGGACCAGCCTGAGCAAAAGCAAGGCCCATCTCTACTAAAAATAGAAAAAAATCAGTGGGAGGAGGGTGTTGTAGCCTGCGCCTATACTCCCAACTACTTGGGATGCTGAGGAAGGAGGATCACTCGGACCCAGGAGTTTGAGATTGCTGAGGCCACAGCACTCTAACCAGGGTGACAGAGTGAGACTCCGTCTCAAACAGAAAAAAGAAAAAAAAGAAAGAAAGATAAACCTACATTAAAGGGCCTTCTACAAAATAACCGGCTCGTACTCTTCAAAGTGTCAAGGACATGACACAAAAGGACTGGAAAACTGTCCCAGATTAAAGGAAATGAAAGAGGCGTGACCACTAAGGCCACACAAGATCCTGGATTATTTCTGGACCAGAAAACATCTTGTTCTTATTAAGATCTTTCTTTCTCCTCTTTTGCTAGAAAGGACATTACTAGGACAATTTGGTGACTCTTGAATAAGATCTGTAGATTAGATAATAGTTGGTTTTCTGATGTTGATATCTATTGTACAAAAAAGTCATTTTATAAAGTAAATATAAACATAAGTAGGGGGTACAGGTGTGTAACATGTGTACAGATTACTCTGAAATGGTTCACGAAAAATAACAACACGTACGTCGGTCCATATATACATTCATGTAGAGAGACACGAAGAGAAGAGAGAGAACGTGGTAGCTGAGAATGATAAAGCAGGCGTGGTAAAAAGTCAATCCTTGCAGTATTTGGTTAAAATATATATTGGAATTATGTAAATAACTCTTGTAACTTTTCCATAAATCTGAATTATTTCCAAATAAAAAGATGTAAGAGGTGGAGAAAATGATTAGGGAAGGCAGGATTACAGATGGAGATGAAATAGTCTAGCTTCTGAGTATTACATTCTGGGTGGGATCTGGGAGCAAGGTCAGAGCCAGAAATATAGATTTGAAAGCATCTGGGCACCCTGAGCAAACCAGGGTTAAGCAGGGCTGTAAGGTCAAGACTGCTGGAGTTCCTTTCCCAGGTCTGCTCCTTGACAAAGCAGCGCCTTATTGAAGTGATTCTAATTTCCCTCTGCTTCAATTTCTTCACCCACGTAACTGGAATTAGAAGAGTCTGCGCCTCCCAGTCGGAGCGAGGATTAGTGGACATAATAGAGCAGAACAAGGTGCCCAGAGAGGCGCAGGAAAGTGCCCAGTGCTCTTTAACTACCAAAGGGGCTCAGAAGTGATGTTGAGCTGGGAGAAGGGAGGAAGAAGGGAGGAGGCTGGGAAAGAAAAAGGGAAAAAAACAAGGACAGGATCTCACAGACACCCCACATCTAGATGCCAGACACAAGAAAAGGGAAAGAAATGAGGTGCAAGTGGGCCTGGACAGCCAGTGCCACAAAGACGGGGAGAGATGTGCAGGAGGGCTGACCGGGAGCAGAAGATGCAGGACCCGGATCACGGGGGGAGACAGAGCAGAGCGATGGGTCTGCAGTGAGGACACGTCTGACAGAGCCCCACCCCCACCCCAGGGAGCCAGAAACGTGGGTGGGTAATCCAAGGAGAGAAACTGAGGACAGCTCAACACAGCAGCAGTGTCTAGAACTGCGCAGTCCCGTACGGTAGCCATCAGCCTCGCGTGAATTGAGTTCAAATTCATTTAAAACTAACTAAAATGAAAAACTCAGTTCCTTAGTCACACTAGCCACATTTCATGCGCTCCATAGCCAGAGGTGGCTAGTGACTACCACAGGGGACAGTAGAGATATAAAATATTTCCCCCACCACAGCAAGTTCTGTTGGACAGAGCTAGGATTCTGCACGATTTCTTTTCTTTTCTTTCTTTCTTTCTTTTTTTTTTTTATTGTTGGGGATTCATTGAGGGTACAGAAAACCAGGTTACACCAATTGCATTTGTTAGGTAAAGCCCATCTTATAATTGTGCCCTGCCTCCGAGAAGTGTGTCGTCACACACCGTGATCCCCCCTCCCTCCTTCCTTTCTGCTCCCTCATTCTCCCCCACACACACACCATGTACTAGGTCATCAATTGTCCTCGTATCAGAATTGAGTACATTGGATCTTGTTTCTCCATTTTTGTCTGCACAATTTCTTATAAGACATCTCTTAAGTGGAATGAGGGTTGGACAGGCAGAGTAAGGAGGGACCAGAGAAACTGGAGAAAAGGGATTACAAATACAGCAGGAGCCCAAAAGAGTCAGGAAGGAAGGAATGAAGTCCAGAGAATGGTGTAGAGTACACATGGGTTCATCTTGGGGAGAGGACTTGCAGACATCTTCTTCCTTTGAGAAAAAGAAAATAAAGGATGAAGACACCTGTAATACTAGCACTTTGGGAGGTTGAGGTGGGTGGATTACTTGAGCTCAGGAGTTTGAGACCAGCCTGAGTAAGAGTGAGACATTGTCACTACTAAAAATAGAAAAACAAGCCAGGCACTGAGGCAGGCGCCTGTAGTCTCAGCTACTAAGGATTCTGAGGCAAGATGATCAGTTGAGCCCAAGAGTTTGAGGTTGCTATGAGCTATGATGCCACAGCACTCTACCTGGGCAACTCAGTGAGACTCTGTCTCAAAAAGAAGAAGAAGAAAGAATAAGACCAAGAAGAAGGACAAAGAGAGAAAGAGAAAAATGCATGAGAGTAGTAAGGAAGGTAAAGTGGGAATTTATACTGTGAGATTAGTGGTGGAATTGAAGCCAGCATAAATCTCCTGTGGAAGCAGTCAGAAGGTCCTTTTGATTCTCTCCTGGATAATTTGACAGGCTGAGAGAAGAAAAAGCAGATAATGAGGGTGATTTTGGATTGAGGACTAGAATATAAGAAGTTCAACATGCTAAGACAAAGGATTCTGGAGTCCAGACAAAACTGAAATGGCTGGTAACCTATACACTCCAAGTCAATGAAAGGGGATGAAGGATTGGAACAGCAAGGGATTAAGGGACCAGAGTCCTTGTTGATGGCGAAAATCAGGTTCAGTAGGTATAAAGAATCAGGTGAATAGACTGAAGTCCAAGATCTTAAAGGTGGAACAACTCCCAATGTTGGTAGTTGGAGAAAAGTAGAAACTGAGACTGTAGAAGTTGATATTGAGAAACTTCAAGGTCAATGAATTAAAAGAGCCTCAACACAACCTCCAAAGTCACTGGCAAGAAACAAAGCAGAGAAGAGAATGAAGCTAGTTGCTCACATTTTGTGTTTGTTCCTTTATCACGTTTTCTGCAGCATCAGGTGAATTGATTCCCACTGGACCTGTGTGGACATCAGAATTACCCAGAGTTCTGTTCTCTTCTCTTCATTCTCCTTGTCCTACTGCTCCTCCTTTTGGGGTTAGGTGTTTTGTTTTTTTCAAGACAGGGTCTTTCTCTGTTGCCCAGGCTGGAATGCAGTGCCATGATCATAGCTTACTGTAATCCCAACTTCCTGGGCTCAAGCAATCCTCCTATCTCAGCCTCCCAAGTAGCTAAAACTACAGGCATGCACCACCAAGTACAGTTAACCTTTTTATTTTCTGTATAGATATGGTCTCTCTCTTTTGCCCAGGTGGGTCTTGAACTCCTGGCCTCAAGCAGTCCTCCCACCACAGCCTCCCAAAGTGCTGGGATTACAAGCATGAGCAAACTTGCTTGGCTCTGGTTTTTTAAAAAAAGATAAAATAAAATAAGGATTTTTAGAACTCATAACCTCCCCCCACACCATGATTCGAATTTGGTATATTTGAGAAAGTCTAAGGAACCATGTTTTTTTAAATGTTCCAGGTGATTCTGAGAAGCCGCCAGGTTTGCGCCACCTGAAAAAATCTAAGGAACCATGTTTTTTAAATGTTCCAGGTGATTCTGAGAGTCTAAGGAACCATGTTTTTTAAATGTTCTGAAAGTCTAAGGAACCATGTTTTTTTTAAATGTTCTAGGTGATTCTGAGAAACCACCAGGCCAGAAGATGAGAAAGGGGGTATAGAGGCACAAGCAGGCAGCACTTACTACCTACTAAGAGTGAGTTGGTTGGGAATGGGTTCATGGCTCGAAAGCAGCACTAAGGAGCCAGCGGAAGCGCACTCCTGCTCTGGTGAGAGGGAAGAGGTCAGCAAGGAGGGCTATTCTTAATTAGGAAAGGTATTCACTAAGGCTCTGGTGCTTAGGAGGAAGAGGTGGGCTCAGAGGCCAAAGAAAGAAAAAGAACATTCAGGAATGTGGCTGCAGGATAAAAACAAAAAAAGACACTGCAAAGCAAATTGGAATCACACAAGTTAGTGGCCTGCAGAGAGAGGAGACTAAATAATTTGCTAATGAGGGTTCCAAGTGCAATAAGGTATGTGGTTCATTAGAGGGTTTGTAGGGTTTAGCAGTTGAATTCTTGGGTAGTAAGGATTTTTCTATCTGTATGCTATCAGAATTCTAACATGTAAACCATTAAAGATTATTAAACCCTCAGGTCAACAAGCTTGCAAAAGCTTATACATTAATCTTGGAAACCTTGTCTTTCCACTCCACATTTTTATACAGATGTAATCAGATTCAAATGAATACCAAAAGTAGCCTTGAAGCAGAACGTCTGAAGAGGCAACCGGAGAAATATGTGAGAGGGCAGGCACTTCCTCCCTTCCACCACCATGGAACAGGGAAGTTTACCTACTGAGAATATGGAAGGGGACCCCAGTGTCTTTTTTAGTACCAGCGAACGCTAAAAATAGAAGTGCCACAGCCTACTAGGGTTCAGGAGCACGCCCCCAACACACATGCACGCACACACACTACGGCAGGGCCCTGAAGGCAGATACGATATGCAAATCCAGCTAGGAACAGTTCACAAAAAAGAACATATTTACTTTCACAAACCTAACTCTCATTTAAAGAGCAAACTGCAAATGTTTGCCCCTGCTTCTGAGAGAGCTGCACTTTGGTGCATTCCAATCAGTCTAGCATTATTTCTGGTTACTCCTAAGAAATAATTTCTAACACTGGCGTACACAGGCTTTAAGCGGAGGGTGCGAGCGCACGCGCAAACGCGCGCGCACATACACACACACACCCTCGTGCACATTGAAGATATGACTCACTTAATTTGCTGCTGCCTGCCACTACTGGGTTTTGATTTTACCTGTTCAAATACAAAGTTTCCTATTAGATTAACTACAGGAAAGAACTCAAGAGCATCAACCCTGATTTTGTTCGCGTCTTTAGAGCACCAAAGGGGGGTTTACCTATGCATTTTAAGAGCCACCGACTGCTCTCTCCACAATCTTCCATAAAATCATAACGTATCTTGCCACTTTGGGAGCCAATTAGTGGAAATCCCCGTAGAATAACCAGGGTTAAGCCTTGTATACCCCTAGTATCTGCAGAACCGCAGAACTGTACTTTCGGGCTCTTTCTCAGCTCACAGTGCAAAGGCACAACAGTAGTGTGGAACTGTAAAGAAACCCGAGCCCCTCCTTTGAAAAGGGAGAAAAAGAGAAGGGGCGGAGAAGCAGAATGGTTACCCTACCCAAGGTCACTCAGCTCTGAGCGGTGGTCTGCTGCCTTGCCCCTACCCCTGGCAATCTGGCCACCACCGCGGCTCCCCCAAACAGTTCCGGGCTTCGGCTGGGTTGCTAGCATGCAGCCCCCGCGAAAATGCAACGCCAGTTGCGCTCTGAACCCAACTTCATCCTTCGCGTCAGCATGCAGTTAACCCTCTCGCCCGCGGCTTGTCACATGGGCCACGCGCACCTCCCGCTCTCCCCCATGCCTATCAACTGAGCAGCTGCCCCCAAGGTCACCGACGGTCTCGGGATGCTCCCGCCGCCCGGACCCCGAGGAGGCGCAGCTGGGGGTCGGGGGCGCGGCACTCACCGGGGCGGGGGGCGGGCGCGCCACGGCCGCCCATGTCCTCGCCGGCGCGGCTGGGTGCGGCGGCCGCGGGCGCTGGCTGAGCGGGACGCCCGGCTGCGGGCCCGCGCCGCGGGGAGCGCTGTCCAATCAGCGCGCGCCTGCCGCCTGGCCCGGCGCGCGGCCCGGCCGGGTTCGCGGCTCCCGGGGGGCGCGAGCCGTCGCGCGCCGCCCGAGCCGCTTCCGGGCGCGTTGCCTGGACGCGGTTGCCGTGGCAGCCCGAGCTGGAGGCTTTCCCCGCGCACCCGCGCCCAGCCTGCCAGCGCCGCCCCTCCTCCCTCCTCGTTCCCACACCCAAAATAGCCTCTCTTCGTCGTTGCTGTTTCCCACAGAGCTCGCATCCAAGCGCCTTGGAGTTGGCGGGCGGGGATTTCGCTTATTGGAAAATAAATCCTGTTGTAGGGCTGGTTGACTTGAAGGCAGAGGTGTTGAAATGGTGCCTGATTAAGATAATAGCCATGGTGGTTGCACTGTAATTCTCTCCAGAGTCCTAACATCCCTTATTTACTAAACCGATTTCCCGCAAAAATAGTTATCTGACCCCCCGAAAAAAAAACTGGGAGAAGTTATTTGATCAGGCCTCTATCTGGCTCGTGCGCGGTCGCCCACCTGTGCAGGTGAACGAACCCTTCGGGGCTGCTAAAGAATCACCTAAAGAATCACCTTGACACCTGCAGCCGAGACAAAGGATCGGATCGTGTCTCAGCGCAACAGACACGACGCAAGAAAGCACTGCTAACAACCTTCTTCTCTCCCTCCCTTTCTTCTCCCTTCTGCTCCATGCCCCTCCCAAGGCGTCCAACTCTTTCCACCTTCCTCTCAATTTTGGATTCTCATTGTGATTCTGCACGAGTCTATTCACTCAGGATTTTGCTTCCTCTGGATGGGCGGGAACCCCACCTTTGCCTGCCTCGTTGCGTCTGGTTCACACCTCCTTCACAGACGCCAGTACTTACCCTGTGCAGGTGACCCCGTCTGCCTCCCCCACCAGCCTGAGATCTGTAAGGGTGACCCCGTCTGCCTCCCCCACCAGCCCGGGCCCTGTGCAGGTGACCCCGTCTTTCTCTCCCACCAGCCCGGACCCTGTGCAGGTGACCCCGTCTGCCTCCCCCACCAGCCCGGGCCCTGTGCAGGTGACCCCGTCTGCCTCTCCCACCAGCCCGGACCCTGTGCAGGTGACCCCGTCTGCCTCCCCCACCAGCCCGGGCCCTGTGCAGGTGATCCCGTCTGCCTCCCCCACCAGCCCGAGCTCTGTAAGGGTGATCCCGTCTGCCTCCACCACCAGCCCGGGCCCTGTGCAGGTGATCCCGTCTGCCTCCCCCACCAGCCCGGGCCCTGTGCAGGTGATCCCGTCTGCCTCCCCCACCAGCCCGGACCCTGTGCAGGTGACCCCGTCTGCCTCCCCCACCAGCCTGAGCTCTGTAAGGGTGATCCCGTCTGCCTCCCCCACCAGCCCGGGCCCTGTGCAGGTGATCCCGTCTGCCTCCCCCACCAGCCCGGGCCCTGTGCAAGTGATCCCGTCTGCCTCCCCCACCAGCCCGAGCTCTGTAAGGGTGATCCCGTCTGCCTCCCCCACCAGCCCGGGCCCTGTGCAGGTGATCCCGTCTGCCTCCTCCCCAGCCCGGGCCCTGTGCAGGTGACCCCGTCTGCCTCCCCCGCCAGTCCAGGCCCTTTGCAGGTGATCCCGTCTGCCTCCCCCACCAGCCCGGGCCCTGTGCAGCCCCGTCAGCCTCCCCCACCAGCCCAGGCCCTGTGCAGGTGATTCCGTCTGCCTCCCCCACCAGCTCGGGCCCTTCCTCCGGAGCGCAGGGAAAGAGCCCCAAGGTAAAAGAATTGAGCCGTTTTGGAATCCTCCCTCTAGCAGTAATTTGAGAGCCTTCTTGGGGATTCTATGGCTGTTTCCTCCCCTATAAAACGAAATAATGCCCTCCCCAAAGAGCTAATCCATCTGCAGCATTCATTCATTCAACAGTATTTCTGGATGCTTGCCAACTGCTGCAAAGTGTGCTTAGCTCTAAGACACAATGGTGAAGAAGAAAAAAGAGACATCACTCTCCGCTCTCATGGGGTTTATAGCTTGACATAATGTGAATCGAATAATCACAGACGTGTACAACTGCCTTTGCGACCAGGAGACTCGTGGCCTTTAGTCCCGTGATGTGGGGACCTGATCTCAGAGCGCTGTAAAACCTCAGTGATTATTCTTTCCCTTTCTCCCTTAGATTCCTGCTGCCTGGTACATGGTATGTATTCAGTAAATGCATATAGAACAGTCCCAGTGTCATAGTAATGACAGTATTGCTCAATTTCCAATGACTTTCTGCAACTTAAAATATATTCAAAGCGTATGTAACTTGACACGATGCCTGGACAGGTGCGCAGGTGTTACCGCAAGCACCGTTCAAACCCACAGCCCTCACAGTCCAGGAAAAGGTCCAGTGTGTTTCTTGCCAGTCTCCATCCCGTTTTCTTCCAGTGTGCAGGGCGTGCATTGTGCGTCTCCGACAGACACATGACGATCCCCCAGTCTTGTTTCCCCTCTCGCGCTGCGCCCCCTGCCCGTTTTCCATCTAGTCAAAGCCTCAGGGCACCCACCCATTCGTGACTTCCTAGGAGGGTGACAGTGGAGTCGCCATATATTCTACAGGACAAAGTGCCTGTAAAGCAGAGGAAACTCCCTCTTGCTACTTCTTATGACCTTCAAAGACACTTTGGTATTTTATTTGCTGCAAGACTCCCTCGCTCTCCAGGGTAGGGAACAAGAGACCGTGCAGGATAGGGGGCTCTTGCCATACCTGTGGACCCTTTATAGAAGGTGACTTTCATTTCCTTTCTAAAAATCATACCAATTAACAAACAAAATCTGATATTTAAAAAGATTCACTAAAAAAAAAAAAAAAAGCACTAACCCAGATCCCTTATTTGTCTTAATAAGACAAATAAAGTGGAGTTCTTGCCTTTTTTTTTTTTTTTTTTTTTGGCGGGGCGGGGTGTGAACCTGCCCCCGCCAGCATACGGGGCCCGGGCCCGACCCCGTGGGGACACAGGGACTGCCCGTGG
>CAUYPK010149384.1:0-30168 GCA_963574355.1 Loris lydekkerianus | reverse complement strand
CGAAGTTCTGCTCCACCCACCATACTCCCCAGACCTCTCGCCAACCGACTACCATCTTTTCAAGCACTTCAATAACTTTCTCACTGGTAGAACCTTTGCCAATCAGGACCTAGCAAAAACGGCCTTCGTTGACTTCATCGAATCCCAAACACCCAATTTTTATGCCGACGGAATTAATCGACTTGTGTTACGTTGGCAAAAGTGCACTGATTCAAATGGCGCTTATTTCAATTAAGTTGAATAAATATTCACTGAGATATTACAGTTTAAAGTAGACTCATCAAAACGGACACAACTTTTGAAAGGCAGACTCCAAGCAGCTATGGAGAGGCTGGAGGTCGGTAGAAGCCAGATCTCACCCAGCTGTGGGGGACTGTTCTGAATCCCCAAGATGCTGGCAGACATTGAATGGTTTCAAGCAGAAGTCTGAGATGTGACCTTGCCTTTGACCCATTCCTGTTGGAGCTGAAGAGCCATCATGAAGAAGACCTTATTTCCTGCCACTGGTTAGACTTGACCCAGCTCCATATATAAAAAGTGAACCTAAAAAAGTGAAACAGCAACAACAACTGACCCCACACCCCCTATCACTTGTCTAAACTGCCAACTTCCCCATGTTTCAACTGCTAGTTAAAAAAATAAAATGAGAGTATATACTCTGGATGAAAACTTGCCAAGCTGCACTTCCAAGATGCAATTGCCTCTGAAATATTTCATGAATCTAACAGGAGAAAGAAACACACAAATCAGAACTTGCTATTTCCATTGGAGATGAAAAATGTTTTCAACATTATTTAGATTCCTTAGTCAGAAGTCCATTACACCATGTGTGACGGTGATGGGAATATAATGGACACACATTCCCTCTATCTGCTCTGGCATTGATAAAATATTCATGTTAAATAGCTACTTGTGACCACCTGGAGGCATCCTCCAGCACTCCACAGTTGGGCTTATTTTTCTAATACACATATGTGCTCCTGCCTCCATGGATGTATCATCTGAGCACGGGTTCTGGATGCGAGAGCAGACGACCCAAGTACCACGCCTCCCTTGGCTGCCTGAGCTCAGAAATGTGACCCGCTTTTGAAAAAGCCAGTCTCTGTTAGAAAACTCACACTTGGAAAAACAATTCTTCTCAATTCAGTGGGTATTTATTTATTGGGTGTTTGACATGTGTTGCCCCTGTGGAACTCTCACTGTAAATAATATGCAGCTATCCTCAGACACCTAAAACTCAACACATCCTAAACTAAATTGAGAATTCTGTCCTTACCATCTCTGACTGCCCAACCCACAAGTTTCCTGGCTCCCTTTGCTCAGCTGCTGAAGGGTTAGCCACTGACATCATAAGAATGGTTTCTCTGGTTTCCGCCACGCACACTGCTCCACCACAGGGTTGCCAATTCCTGCAGGCTGGATTCCGCCCCCTCCCTTCTCTCTGACCACCTTCCCTGCTATGACCATCACCTTCCACTTGCTTCACTGCAGCCCACAGGAGAGACCCCCATGACTTCCAGGTTCCTTTTTACACACAATCCCAATTGATAGTAGAATTGCATCAACCAGGACTTCAACAAAGTCCCCCTAAAGCTGATGCTGAGATGAGGATTTGAGAAAATGTCGTTTATTTGGAGAGTGATTCTGGGAGACCCTGGGAGGAAAGATGGCGAATGAAGGAGCATTAACGAGCAAGTTACCACAGAGAAGCCCAGGCAGTCTGCGTGACTCAGAGGGGCAAGGAGGTTGGGAGGGTTTTACTCCAGTTCCCATCAGCCCTTAGGGAGGGCTTTCTAGGAGTGCTCTGTCTCTGGACTTGAGATTGGGCACAGAAGGCAAAGACTGCCAGTGGGAGGCCCAAGAACACGTGGGTCATGGACAGAGTCTCCTGTTCTACATAAGGGTCTCCCTCTATTGCCTTGAGCACACTGTATGGTGAAGGAGCACCATGCTAGTGTTTCATAACCCTGGCTCTACCTATACACCTGGCTGGGGGAGGAAGAGAAATAAAGAGACAAAGACAGAGGACAGAATGTCAGAGGAGAGGACAAATAATGTAATTTCTTCCCACAATTCCACTCAGTAAACAAATGCCCCAGAATTGACACTCAATGAGAGACATAATTCAGCTGCTAACTCAGCCGCTCTCTGAGAGTGCGTGCTGGCCACATCAAAGAGAGCTCTCGCCCTTAAGTGCAGAAGTTTCCATGCCTTTCAGATAAAAGACTCCTAAATTCAATCTGGTGCCTTATGGAGAAACAGAATTTGTCCCATGCTGGAAAGAAAGCTGGTTGCGTTGATCTTTTGGGGAGACAGAGTCAGTCTCCAAAGTGAAATCTTGTCTCAAAATTTCATTCGTTCATTCAAAAAATATTTATTGAGTACCTACTCTGTACCAGACCATTTCTAGGAGCTGAGTGCATCACCATCACCACCAAGAATGGCAGCAAAGCTCTCTCCTTTCCAAGATTCCCTCAAAGGAGGCCCTCTTGCTGGTTTCTCTGGCTAGAAAGTTGAGGATTCTTTGGGAGTCTTAGCTAGCTACATGGCCACCCCTCTGCTACATGACTAGAACCCCATCCAGAGCAAAGCCAGGGAAGAAAAATAACCTAACTCTGGGACCTCTCTCTGTTACATCTCATTTCTTCACACTTTGCCTGCCCTCAACAATCCACCTGTCCCCCAGCTTTGGCTCATTCTTCACAGTTTTCACGTGTGCATGTGTATGCGTGAGTGTGAGACTGCACAGAGGTTTTAGTTTAGTATTTAGTAGGAGGGATAGGCTATCCTGGGCTCTTTGCCATGCCAGATCATATGTATTTTTTAGGAGTCATTTTTTATTCTAAATAGAATAGCTTCATTACAGAAATTCTAGAAAATGCATTAAAACGCAGAAGATCAACTTATTTACAATCCTGTTTCAGATAAAATAGCATTTCTGCAGACTTCCTTCCTTCCAAGTTTTAATACGCCTTTTGCGTAAATGGAAATTGAAGAGTCTGGCCAGGCATGGTGGCTCATGTCTGTGATCCCAGTAATTGGGGAGGCCATGGCCAGAGGACTGCTTGAGGTCAGCAGCTCAAGAGCAGCCTGGAAAACATAATGAAATCCTGCCTATACAAAAAGTAAAACAAAACAAAAAAATGTCAGGTATGATGGCATGTTACTCAGGAGGCCAAGGAGGAGGGTTGCTTGAGCCTAGGAGTTTGAGGTTACAATGAGTGTGACATTGTACCCCAGCCTGGACAATAGAGCAAGACCCCATCCCTAACCAAAAAATTTTTAAAAAAGGAAAGAAAGAAAAAAAGTAATTAAAGGGTCTGAACAATTTTGCATTTTGTCCTTTGAGCCTGATGATAAATACCACCCTTTTTTCCCTCCAAGTTGCAGACTGTACAAACATGTTAGTAGCTGCACGGTGCATCCTGGGGAGGTATTGACACACCATTTCCCTGTCGTTACACATTAGATGCTTCCATTTGTTTGTTACTTTAAATAAAATGCGAACAACATGGCATTGTGTCTACTTTTATTTGCTTTCTTTGTTTTCTCTTTTTATGATTCTTTAGAATAGATTAGGAAACATGGTGTTATTGGATCAAAGTTATGGATATTTTAAAGATCCTGTGACACACGGCCAAACCACCAATCACCACTGGAAACAAATTTACTCTTGCAGAGATGGGCATCCCAGCGTAGTTTGAAAACATCTCTCCGATTGCAACATCTGTGTTCTGACCACATTGGTGTTGCCTGTGCACGTCATGCTCCATTGGGACTGCCTTGTCCCTCTAACTAGGATCCCCTCCGCCCTGGCTCACTCCTTTCTCAGGGTGGGTCTTCTCTACCTGCCTAATAACACACAGACAAACATTCACACACACACTTAACAATGAGTTCCTATCATACATTATGCCATTTGCCAGCTGGGGTTAGATGGTGACCTTGGGACAGTTTCTATAACTTTCAGATGCACCTGCCACATCCCATTAGTGTGCAAACACAAGCTTTATTTTTTAAACTTTAATAAATAAGTATCAATTGAATAAATGCTATCTCATATCACGTGGCAAGCTGCTTTTACCCGTTTTCTTCTTTTTCAAAGGCATTATTGGAGGTTTCCCCTCCTTGCAGTAACTCCCAAGAGAAGAAAAACCTTGTGCTTTTAGTAATACCTGATGCCTAAATCATCGCATTGAGAGTGATGCTAGCCAGTCCTCCCCCGCCAGCGAAATTGCTGCATTCACTGGCAGGATACAGCGCAGGCTGCTGACGTGGCGGGGGGCAGCAACCATGCAAAGGGGCTCCACAGCACATGCACCAGTTTAAGGCCAGCTATCCATGGTGGCAGATGTCACCTGGTTATTCCAGGATGGACTCAGAGAAAAACAAAATATGCCTTTGTCAAGTACAAAACTGAGTCCCTCGTTACTTAAACCCCCTAAGGAAAGTTCAGCTTTTCGCCATAGTTTTAGGGAGATTCAGGGAAAGCAGGGCCCAATTGAGCCACAACAGGGGTGAGATTGATCCTCCCCTAAGAATGGCTCATCCCTTTCTCTGGTAGGGTAACAGTGAGGGGAGAAGTCAGGGCTGTCCTGGTATTTAAGATAAAGAAGGACTCTTGGGGGTGGGACACAAGTATAAGAAGGACTTTATCTATCAGTGTATCCTAATTCTTTGTACCCTCAATGAACCCTGAACAATAAAACAAAACATAAAACAAAAACAAACAGAAAAAGGACTCATTGCCAGAATTCAATACAATTGGTCCATTTTTGAGATCTTTGTTCCTCCTGTTTTATCCACTTACCTTCTGTTCATTAACTTCCTGATGGAATGGCTGGAAACTCTAAAATTAGAAAGCTATTTCCCACAGAGGCTGCCAAAGTCAATTGCCCCCTGTGCCCAACCTATTTTTAAATATTCTCTCTGATTGAAACTCAAGATTGTTTTGCTTAGGGAGTTATTCTCAATATTTAACCTAAATTATACTCTTTTTTTCCCTCCCCCTATACATTTCTTCTCTTTCATTGAAATCTCCCCCAAAGCTCCTGTGCTACTCTTCTTCCTCTTTTGTTAAAGACATTTTAGTTAAGACACTAGGGTTACCTTAACCTACTTAAGCAATAATCTCTCCTTTCTGTGACTCTCCTCAGTGAAGCTGGGAATCAGCAAAGTGCCTTTCATCAGCCTGTTCAGTTTCTTTCTCCTCCTTTTATTCTGTATTTTTGGTGGATTACACATCGTCACGTTTTAATTCAGCTCCAACCTCTATCCCACACTATGCAGTTTACATTAATAAATTCATTTTCACAATAATGTATGCAACGTCACGTTTCCCACGCAACTGATTACTGTGTCCTTTGAAGGTTCAAAGGTATGTCAGATTTACCAGAAAAAAGAAGGAAAAAAAGAAAGACCACATTTGATATTCTCCGACATCTGAGGCTTCCCTGAGCCCAAGAGTTTTGATGTTAGAATGGTGAAACAACAACAGCTTTAGAAGAAAAAAAAGAGCATGTTATAAATATTCAGTTGTCATCTAATAGTCATTCTTCCTTAAAAGAGAAAAATCAGGCTCTGTTTCCAAATTTGAGGTTGGCAAATACAGCAACTATTTGATAATAGAGCTAAGAAAATCTATTATGAGACCAAGAGAAATATGTCAGCATCCTAGTTATTCTGTGAAGTTGCCCCACAGGAAGGGAGCACTTTTTTATTTCATTTGTTTTTAAATACTTCTCCATATCCAACTCACACAGTATTTTACCAGTAGCAAAATACCTTTGAAACTCAATGAGTTCTAGATGATGAGTGAACAGTTTCGAGTACATATTAAGAATTAAGCACAAGGTCCTGCAAATGCATTGCTTTTTTGATACTTGCACAATTTACATGGTATAAGTAGCATTATTGTCCCATGCTACAGACAAGGAGACCGCGGCCCTGAAATGTTGCGTGCTTGGTTCAAGCACATACTTCTGGAAGAGCCAGGATTTGAAGCCAGGTCATTTACTCAGAGGTTGGCTCATCACCCCTCTACCTCTTGCCCCCTGCACAAGCTTTTCATATAAAAATGTTCACTCCTGAAAAAAGGTTTTATGCACAATCTCTTCCAATTAAACTTGCGTGGATCACATTTATCCTTTTGTGGTTACCATCTGCAAAATATATTCGGATTTTGACTGTTTGTCACTTCCCTACCCTCACCCAACCGCCCCACCCTGATCTAGGCCTCCTGCCTTCCTCCCGTAAGGGTCCTTGACATTGCACCGGGCACTGGTGACGATTCAGGAGAGCCTCCCGATGTCAAAATCCTTAGCTTAATCACACTTTGCATGCTTTGTTTTGCTCTTCTTTGTAATATAATAATCTAATATATAAATAATATGCCATATGCAAGTATATTTAATATTTAATACTATGTCAAAAACTAGACACATACAGTATATAAGCATACAAATATTTATTTCACATATTATTTGTCTCTTCCACTAGAATGTCAGAGCCATAAATATAGCTTTTTTTTTTTTTTTGTCAATTTTCCACACCTATATCCCCTGTTCCAGATGGGGGTGAGGCCCTCCCAAACTTCAAGTACAGCCCCTTGACCAAATCCAAAGCCCCTTCACTGAAATCTACCCTACACCCTGCAATTAGGTGTCCATAGGGAGCCATGTCCCCTGAGGGGAATGCTGTAAAATCTGGATTCGGCCAAAAGGCTACACTCAAGGATCTAGAAGGCCACATGTGGCCCCAAGGCAGGGGGTTCCCCACCCCTTCATGTAATATAGATAGTGCTCAATAAATATTTGACACATGACTTAATTTATGTTCTTTATCATGAGCTGAAATATAAAGGATCATAATCACATTGAAAATGAAAAATGAGAAAGAATTCCATCAGCCATGATTCACTGAATGCTTATTATGTGACTTCCACGAGTTAAATGATGCGTGAAATACAAAAATGCATCTGAGCAGGTGTCAGGCCACCATTCATGGTCGTGAAGGTTGTGCACCCCACAAGAGCCCATGAAGGAGGTTGGTGAGGACTGAAATCTACCCTGTGTCCTACAACTAGGTGCCCCTGGGCGCCATGACTCCTGAGGGGAAGGCGGTTTCTAGCTAACACAGAGGTGTGGTTACCGTGTCCACCCTGCCCTGGCACTACCCAAATGGCCTGAGCCAGCACTAGGTTCTTGCTCCAGTGTGTCATTAAAGCTCACGAGACACAGCAAGAGCAGATCAGGAAGAAGAACCCAGAGGCAGCAGCCAAGAGCAGCTTCAGACACGGGGGATGGTGAGGAAGGCAGCAGGACCATTGGTTTCTAGGAGCACAAATGAGATTCGGCTTCTGCCAAAGATGTCTTGGTCTAGAATTTGGAGAAAGCTGATTGCTATCTTGCTTCTGGATCAATCCTGCATGACATTAGGAAATCCACTATCCTCTGAACATCAGTTTCTTCGCCCCTGAAATGGGTATGATAATCCTGCTCAAACAGTAAAATCTTCCTTGATCCCCACATCCAAAATACCTGATACCCCCAACATTTCCCATTTCCCTCCAAACTTTATCCATATCCCTTGTTACGATCTATCATATCATGCATTTTACTTATTTATGTCATTTTTTTCTGCCCTCTCCTCCCCAATAAATTCATAGGATCCTGAAGTAGGGATGTATTTTTACCCTTCTTATTTATAATTATGACCCTAGAACAGACCTTGGCACTTAGTATGTGCTCAAACAGCATACGTATTGAATGGATGATGAATTAATCCAGTTGAGAAGACAGAATCAGCTTATGTGGAGCAATACTATCCATCGAGATACTGAATTGTGTTTACTGGCTGTTAGCAGAAATAGAGATTATGACTGTGTGATTAGGACAGTGGGCCGAATGCTAACTTGGTCTAATAGGACAGTTTGGATGGACAAAGTGGAACTCACAGGTAAAAGAAAACAAGAAGGATGACAGTACCTCTCACTAAAAATAATTACAGCTACTTAGGAAGCTGAGGCATGAATACTATTTGAGCCCAGGAGCATGAAGCCAGACTGGGCAGCACAGCAAGATCCCATCTCAAAAGAATAAATAAAAGAGACAGAAAATCAGTGTTACATGTTGTAGCAAGTTCTTATTATTCTTCAGCTTTCTCAGGTCTTTTTAAGGTATAGAAAGACCAAAACTCACAGGGTGATATAAGCATTATAACAAATTAGAGGCCATTCAAGATTATTTGCATTGCCAAGAATTGCGTGTTTTTATAATATTAATTTTAACAGGCCTTAGGCATAGGCAGGAATGTTTCATATCTTTCAGATGCAATGATTCTTTGTAATGATTAAAAACAGCCACTGAGGGCAGCGCCTGTGGCTCAAAGGAGTAGGGCGCTGGCCCCATATGCCGGAAGTGGCAGGTTCAAACCCAGCCCCGGCCAAAAAACTGCAAAAAAACACAAACAAATAAACAAACAAACAAACAAACAAAAAACCAGCCACTCAGTCTCCCTTCTATGTGGCAATATTAAGTTTTGTTGGGAAAAACTGAATTTTTAGCAAGGTTAAACAACTTGTCTTAGGTACAGATAAACAGTAACAAGGGATACTGGTATTGATTTGAGTCTATTCTAATACTTTTACAGTGTCCACTCAATATTGACATTATTCCAAGGACAGGATTATGATTTTTTTATTTTCAGAGGTGTTCAGAGAATATTTCTATTCTCTGGGCCTTGAAAAATACTTTGATACGGCCCCGACTTTCAAAGGCATGGACAATTTTTTCTTAAAACAAAAACTCCGATGTTTAAACTCTGGTGTAGAAATGATCACTTTCAAGTACAAGCTGAACAGTAGTCTCTAATCTACCCTTGTGGTTGATAAGAAGTAAAAATATCACCGGCGATTAGCCTGGTATCATTTACACAGGCTCCCTCACTGGTGCCCCTCACCCCCAGCACATAAGAGCACAAGGGAATTCAACTCAAATCGACTTATTCTGTACTGACACATGCCTGCAAAGCACGGATTTTCATATTAATAATTTACAATGGGCTTCACCAGAGACTCTAAGTTCTGAAAATAGAAATCATGAGTCATGGTGGCAATCAAGTACTTATGAAATGTGGTCATAGCCCAAGGATACTTTTTTAATAAGTGTGCTTTCACTTTTATGATCAGTCCTTTAGCTATGGCACAGAGAAGATGCTTTCCATTTTGTATTACAATAGCTATCGGGTAACTTGTTCAGGGGAATTGTCAAAGTATGCGGGTCTCAGCTGCAGATCCCTGCCCAAGCCTTCTCTCTGGGATAAGGCCTGATATTCCCCTGTGTGGTTTCTAGGCTGCTATCAGACAGAGCTGTGGAGCTGTATTACAGCTTACAATGGAGAGCTGCTGAACTCCTGAGACTGATGACTAACTTAGATAAATTCACAAGGACGGAGTCCAAATGTAGACTGCAGTGGTCTCACTGATGGCTGGTACAGGCTGGTGCCCGTAAGGAGGGCACATTCTATCATTATGCACACACAGAATTCTTGACCTGTTAAGTTCAGCACAAGGTGACTGCACATGTCCTCACTGCATTATACCTTCTACCTTGACCTTTCTTTTGTTGCTGCCTCTTAAACACGTGTTCAACCTTTACAGAATAGCTAAAATACTCTGACTTCCAGTGAACTCGAACGGATTCCCTGCAGGTAGCATCAATGTCTCCTTTCTCTGTCCTTCTGAACATCTCTGCTTGGCCTGGCTCAGAGCAGTTTGCTTTTCATTTGTGCATCCTCCCTGCTGCCTCTCAGGGAGGAAACACTCTGGGGCTTACGGGCTGAAAATAACATGCCACACCATCTGAGAGACATTCCCAGTAACCAACCATAATAATAAAAAAGGAAAAATGGGAGCTAGAAGTAATCAGATGTTTACATGTGGCGCAGGCCAGACGTGGGTCTCGCTAGGAGTGTCTCCCCATTTTTCACCTTCCTTTGCAGGTAAGTTGGGGGCCATGTGACTGAAATTCTGGAATCTCAGTTATAGCAATCAGGATTAATTGCTGATCAGTACATATGTACATCCTGAGTCCTTAATGGTGGCCTATATATCCTGACCTTAAAAATAGGTCTAATTCTTGGCCCCAAACTTGCCTATTCTTAAATGCCCACCTGAGAGAAAACCTCTTCAGGTGAAACATTTCTGCAGCACTTCTCTCCAGGAGTAATCAGTCTCTTGCCTAATCATTTTTGGCATTTTCTTTCTGCCTCTCTTAAGGAGTTTTTACTTCTGAGTTTTTACTATTACAAATGCTTTGCAAATTTACTTCACTTGGTAATTTTGGTAGCCATTTCTTTCCTTGTGTAACATACTTGTTTTGATTTGCAATTCTTTGGATAAAGGCCCCAAGAAGAAGGTAAGAGGTACAAGCTTCCAGCAAATTCAGGAATAAGGGTGTGCATGGGAGGGATTATGGTGGTTGAACTGATTTCTACATGTCGGTAAGAAATCAGTACATTACAGTAGCTGTGGTGTTTCCTCGGGACAAATGCAAATGTGTCCAACAGGAGAAATCTATTTCATGGAGTCAACACTTCAATAACATGAGACGTTCTGGAGAAGGTAGAAAGTACGGAGAGAATGAGGAGATAGAATAAGAAGTTCATCTCACCAGGCATAGGCACCGATGGATGGCCTCTTTTGTAGATGGAGGTAGGATGGATCCAGAAATTCCTAAATGAGCTCAGTGAGCAATAATAAGAAGGAAGAGAAAAATAGAATATAACCATCCTCACTATCATATTTCCTTCAGTAGACACTACAACAATGCCTTCTCAGCAACGCAGGGAATATTTTAGCTCCTGTACAAAGCTTGGGCAAAAATGCTACTACTTTCATTTTTATAAAGGAAACATCTCTGCTAACTTTTCAAATATTGACCCACGATAACATTAACCAATGTTAATTAATCTATGTTATATTACCCACATTCAGCAATGTTGTATTTAAGAAAAATTAACTTACTAGATTTCCAATCTCAAGGCAGAGTCTAGACTGGCTGAGTGAATCTAGATAGATAAGCTTCCTACTCTTTGGGGCAACAGTAAGTATGCTCGGGATAAGTGGATATTCCTAGATTTCTGACAAAATAGCATAGAATTGCACAGGCAATAAGAGAGACAGCAGTTTTCTTTAAGTGGCAGAGAAAGAAAGTAGTAATAAAAGAAGATAGGAGAAAAAAAAAAGTAACAAAGACAGATGAAGCTTGTTTAAGGCTTCTAACGATTTGCACTATTTTATTATATCAGCATGGTGTTCAAAAGGAACTATAGCTGACAAGTTAATGAACTCTAGTTAGAAATTTCTAGATGAAGCTGAGGATGACAGCCTTGTTTTAATCATTTAAGAGCTTACCTTGCAGAAAAGTCTTGATCATTACAAGGGGGCCCAAATGATCTGCAGTAAGTCACTATCAGTCAAATACTAAGAAGACAAGGGTTGTGTGAACTACATGGTTGTAGTGGAGGCATTTAATGCCACCAAGTTAGACTTGAATTAGAAAACCTAGGTTCTAGTTCCTACTCTCCATTTAATGACCGTGTCACTTTAAATGAGTCTTTGAATTTTTCTGAGCCTAATACTTCCTTCTATAGAATGGGAATGATGATGCTAATTTTGACAGGTCATAATTAGGATTGAAGGTGCCAAGTGATAGGGATTACTTACTATTTCAAGATTCTTCTACCTAGTAGGATAATGCCAAATGAAGGAGAACTTAGAGACTTTCTTTTTTTTAATGGATATTCTTAATGCCAGCATTGCCTGGTGTCCATGGAAAATTTCCCAGATTTTGGGGGCCTATCAAAATTATTTGCAAAATTACATTTATAAACACACGGGCGTCAGGGATGCATTTATCTGCAAAAGACTTAAGAACTACTGCTTTAAACTTTTTGGAGTAGTTTTTTTTCTTCTTCTAGATTTTTTAAAATGATTCATAAAGGGCGGTGCCTGTGGCTCAAAGGAGTAGGGCGCCAGCTCCATATACCAGAGTGGCAGGTTCAAACTCGGCCCCAGACACACACACACAAAAAAAGATTCATAAAACAAATTATTATTAAACACCTTCTATGTGCCAGGCACTGTTCTAGGTGACACAGATATATTAAATAGTATATAGTGAAAAAAAAACAAACAAAAATATCTTTCCTTCAAGAAGGTAATATTCTAATAGATTTATTGTTTAGTATAACCTATGTAATGAAATATCAACACCTAAATTGTATGTGTAGAGCAGTGATTTTCAACTGGTATGCTGCAGCACACTGGTGTGCTAGGAGAGAGTATTAGATGGGCTGCAAATTTTTTAAAGATCATTGACTAGTTTTGAAAGAAATTCAAAGCACAATAAGTACATTCTTTTTTTTCACTCTTTTTTTCCGATCAACATAATTTAAGTGTGTTGTGGAAGTTTAACTATAGGTTCAAGTGTGCCTTGAGATGTAAAAAAAGGTGGAAAACACTGGTTTAGAGAAACAAAGGAATAGAAAGTATTGTGTGAGACCAGCCGCTAACCAAGTAGCTGTGTGAAATATCAAGACCTGCTTTGAGCTGACTGAGTTTTCAGTTGGGACTCATTCTAAACGTTTCCTCTCCACCCCCAGGGACGAATGTAGTTGTAAGGAACTAAAATTTGTATCAGAATTGTCTAGTTGTCTTTGTGGATATAAAATATGTCCAGGAAGTCATCCTTCATGATTTCCATAGCGAACGGCCACACATCTGGATTTGGTCATTAGGTTTCTAAAGTTATACTGAAGGGGAATAAAAACCTTTCCTTCTCCTGCTGAGTAAAAATTTAACCTAAAAAAAAAAAAAAATCATAATATGGCATAAGGAAAAGTGTTATCAAAAGTTCATATATATATTTTTGTTTGTTTGTTTTTTTCTGATAGCAGAAGTTAAAGAGACAGAAGGGGGAAGGCCAAAAAGATGAGGAGAAAAGAAAGGAAGCAGAAAAGAAGGAATAAAAGAAAAAAGGGCACCTCTGAAATGTTTCTTAAATGAGAAATGCTTTATGTTTATAACCACTATGGCTTGTCAACTGGAAGAAATATTGTGGCATCTTTAATATACACAAAGGTCATGAAGTGACATAAAAATTATTCATCACATAAGTGAAAAAAAACCACACTATCAAAATGTATACACAGGATGTCCATGAATTTCACATGAATTTTACAATATAAAACTATGATTTTTTTTTTCTAAATGATTTTAATGCTGTTCTAGATTTTATCACACAAAGCTTAAAAAACATATGCTTCCAGATTTGTTTTTATTAGTCTGTATTATAATGAATGTTGAAGTCTGGTCTGGAAACCAAATTTGCTCTGAAAATAAAGGGTCTAATTATTGTTGTAAGCTTTAATCACCAGCTTGTGCAGTCGGAGCAGACAGACTGGGAGTCTAGGAGTCAGTCCTAGTATTACTGAGTGTGGGGACGCTGCTGTCCCTCCTCACTTAAACTGCAGTAGAGAAAAAAATCCTTCGGCAATGTCCCTCTGAGTTCTGTCTGGGGCAGTATGAGCCACAGAGTGTGCTGCAGGCTGGGTTGGGGACAGGGAGGGGCACCAAGTTAAGGAAAAGAGGTAGCTAGTGTGGGACAAGTGGGAACTGGGCACAGGCAGGAGGAAGCCGTGGCCTTTCATGGGGTGAGGAGGACCACCCAGCCAAGGCCTCTAGGCTACAGGGGGGGGGGGGGGCGCACTGTGTTAGTTCAGTCCTGAGCTGGCCTTTCAGTCCTGAGCTGGCCTTCCCAGACCCTAGCCTTTAAGTCTGAGGACTCACCCATGTTTCACACTTCTAGCATCAACTTTCAGGGGCTTGGCAGGACTGGGACTGTTTACTTGCTACTCTAAGTGTGGTCCTCAGAGCATCTTCTAGGAGCTAGTTAGAAAGGCCCAGTCCTAGGCCCAATGCCAGAGACTTGAAATCAGAAACTCCATTTTTAGGAGCTCCCTGGCTGATCTGCATGCATACTACCATCTGAGATTAGTTTTGTCTATGTAAGTCCTGAGACATTTAGACATTTTGACTCTGTGCATGTTTACTTGTGTCCCATCTCTTACTTCCAGCCCTCAGAGCAAAGTCATGAAATAGAAATTCATGGTAAATAAACCATCACACACTATATATATATGTGTGTGTGTGTGTGTATTTTTGAGACAGAGTCTCACTCTGTCAAGCTAGATAGAGTGCCGTGGCATCTTAGCTCAGAGCAACCTCAAACTCTTGGGCTTAGTATATCTACCTGCCTTAGTCTCCTGAGTAGCTGGAACTATAGGCACCTGCCACATGCCTGGCTAGTTTTTCTATTTTTAGTAAATACAGGGTCTTGTTCAAGCTGGTCTCAAACTCCTGAGCTCAGGTGATCCACCAGCTTCAGCCTCCTTGAAGCTGGGATTACAGGTTCACACTGCACCCAGCCCACCATATTTCATTACAACTCTATGTCCAGTTCTGGGAATCAAGAGTGCTCCCAAAGGCAGTCTTCCAGTAGACTGTGAATCCCCTTCTCCATTTCCAGGGCAGGGCCTGACCATGGGGTTCATTCACTATTGTAGCTGCAGGACTTGGCACCATGTCTGATCCCACTTGATGAGCCACAGTGATGGAGAAGATGAGTGTGGTCAGCATTCCTGGTGCCTGTGAGACAGGGCCCTAGTGGACAGAACAGTGCCCGACACACAGTAGGTCCTGCTCAGTGGTGATTAATGGCTATGGCATTAATTACATAATGTAAAACATCTTTATGAAGTAAATTTTGAAGGCCTAACAGGCATTAAGATAATGATCAAATATGGGATGTGGTGTTAGTGGGCTGAAATTAATCACTAACTGAGCCTTAGTCTATACATTGGAAAATGGAGATGCTTCCCACCTCATGCTGGTGTAATATTTAACAAAATACGGACTTATATCTAAATCTATAGATATGGGAAGCAATCGGTGAAACTCCAAGCTAAGTTTCAGAAAATTTGTCTGCAAAGACCAGATAATAAATATTTTAGGCTTTTTAGGCCATACAGTTTCTGTTGCAACTACTCAACTCAGCCCTTGTACCAGAAAATCCATGGACACTATATTAATGAATGGTTATATCTGTGTTCCAATAAAGCTTTATTGATAAAACAGGTAGTATGCTGTATCTGGCCTGTGAGCTGCAGCTAGAAAATATCTCTTCTAAACTAATGCATTATATGTATATATGTTATATATAATGTATATATAGAATATATTTTATATATTATATATATAATTATATAATGTATATGTAATGTATAATACATATATTGGATATATATTACGTATATAATGTATATGTATATTATGTATATATAAAACTGATCATTACTAGTTTCTAGATGTTGGCCACAGCATTTTTCACACAGGTCTTTTATTTGTTTGAAATACTTTCTATCTATAAAATTTTAAGTTACCGGATACATACAGAGAGCTTTAAACATGTTAAAACTATGTAAAGCATCACATTTTTTAATATTCTGATAATATGAGGAATTTAAACAGCTTATTCTCACAACAATCCTGTGTAGAAGTCAATATTAAATAATAACTTTACCTCATAGGACAGTGACCCAGGCTCAGAGAAAGAACAAGTTTGCTCAAGGTTGTATCAGAAATGGCTTTGGGATCAAAGGGACTAGTGATGCTCAAGATCAGTAAAAGAGCAGTTTTCCTAAAACTCTGGGCTGTGTGACGCATGGTTCAGTGGGCAAGTGTCATGTAGAAACATGAAAATGTTATAGGAAAAGAAAGGGTATTGCAAATTGTGTCTAGAGAATGTCAATAGCCTGATTTTTGCTCCATTATTACGATGACAATCCTGACATTTAAAGTCATAGCTCTGTTAGTTATAAGCCTAACAGGCACCAGGGATGGACAAACCCTGTGAAACTCTGCAGGATACCCTCAGCATACGGAAATAACATGTCAGAGTGGAAGGGGCCCCGTGTCAACACAGACTTAAGATGTAGGAATTTCAAAGGATCTCGCTGGCACGAGCCAAAAAGTGAGCACACATCTGAATTAAGGCAGAGTCAGTATACCAGGTACTTCCTGAAATGCCCAAATGTGGGTACTGGGGCCACCCACTCATGGAAGCCATCCCAGTCATGGGGCCATTCTCAAAGTAAGTGTTCCATGATGGTAGGGGCCACATTTCTCCTTCCTTTTATTACTAGGATAGGTTTCCTATACTAGGATAGGTTTCCTAAACCTATTACTATAATAGGTTTCCTATTATTAGGAAACCATCTTGCCAGGAAAACTGCAATGTATAGTTAATACCTATTTATTATGAGTACCCATTTTGTGGTCAATAATAAATAGATATAAGTGTTTGAAAATAAATGTCCTTAGGTTTAAAAATTCAATGAAAGGATGAGAACACAAGTAATAATGTGAACTTGTTAATGCCTTGGGCACCATGGTAAGCGTTACATACTTAAAATGACTGTGGGATGTTTTAATTCTATTGCATGATATATGTATATATACACATATATATATATCAACTTTGTGCATATATATATAATATATACAACATTGAATTTGTATTCTTGCAGATATATATAAACATATATTTCAAAGCAATTACAATGAATCAAAATTGCATCAACAATTTTCATCCAGTAATATTTCTCAAAGCAAACCCTATTAACCCAAATTAAATCACTTATCAGTTTTCTATACAACATAAACAACTTCAAATAAAAAAATCCATTTTATTTTGCTGAAGTTATTTCCGTCAGGATTAATTATGTTGTATATAAATTTTATGCTATCTGATTCATTGCTCATTTTTTTTTTTTTTTTGCCAAATTAAATTTTACCAATGGTAACTTCTTTTTTTTTATATCATTACAATTTTATTTATTTATTTTTAAATTAAATTAAATTTAATTTTTTTACATATATATGTGTTCATTAGGTTTCCATCCTTTGCCTTCAGAAAATTAAAATTCAATAACAATAACAATGTTTAAAATAAGGACTAGAAACAAAAACCTCGTAAAGAATGAACGAACATAAATATATTCAGAAAAGAAATCAGAGAATTGCTGCATCAAAATATTAAGCAATAATAATAATAATAATAATGATGCAAAGAAAGTAACATTCGCATTGTCAAATAAGAGTATGTCTACCATAGAATGCTTTAACTCTGAGATTCAGTATGGAGTCATCACTTAACCTCTTCTTATTATTTTTTTAAGTATCAAAAAATAGAAAATATTTAATAAAATCATTAAAATTTTAATCATTAGGCACATTAATGTCACATATACTCTGTTATAAGCATTTTTAAAAGCTATGTTTTATAATATAATACCAAGAAAACATAGCTGAAATAGGTCATATAGGTGATCATTTTAATTGTGTAAGAAATATCAGAATACTGTTACAGTCATAGAAAAATATCATTTTTTAAGTTTTTTTTTATCGTGATTAAGTAAATGATGTGAAAGCTATGTTAATTAGTAGGATGTAAGCACTCCAATTTGTACAAATAATCAACACATTGAATCCCACAAAGGCATAAATATATTCATGATCTATGTGTATATGACTTAATCAATGGCAACTTCTGACTTGTAGATTGTCCTCGGTACCATTATTCTACCAGTTGTATCCAATTTTACAGTTGTATTCTTGCACTTATGCTAGTCAATCAATAATAAAATTTCCTCTGTATAGTTGGGCTTTTGTCATTTTTTAAAATTCTCATTCTTTCTACTAAGTCTAATTTTTCATAGGATATTTTATAGTTTTCCATGATGCCAGCCACATTTGACCTTTTATCCAATTTTTCTTCTACAACAAATTTGACTGTGGGTAGTTTCAGGCACTTCTTATTTTATTTTGTGTGCATTACTCCTAGCGGTGACTATTATGAATTGGATTCAACACTGGTGGTATACTCATTTCTTGGAGCAAATATCATCAATAAGGCAAACACATAAAACCTGATTTTGAAGCATGGTATAAATGGCAAGGTCAAAGAGCACTGTCAAATATTTTGCTTTCAAAGTTAGAAGTTTGGGCTGTGCACGGTGGCTGACACTTATAATCCTAGCACTTTGAAAGACTGAGGCACGTGGATTGCTTGGGCTCAGGAGCTCAAGGCCAGCCTGAGCAAGACTGAGACTTTATCTCTAAAAATAGCCGGGTACTGTGATGGGCACCTGTAGTCCCAGCTACTTGGGAGGCTGAGGCAAGAGGATTGCTTCTGCTGGAGAGTTTGGGGCTGCTGTGAACTATGATGTCACAGCATTCTACCAAGGGTGGCAAAGTGAGACTCTATCTCAATAAATAAATAAATAAATAATTAAATAAATAAATAAATAAATAAAGAAGTAAAGGCAGGTGATGGGCTCTCCTCCACAAACATTCTATGAGAATAGGAGGTCACACCATGATTTGGCTACTTGGATTGCCTACACCTCAAGCAGAGATGAATACTTTTGGATTAACATGAACACCTTGGGATTAAAAAAAAGATAAGAAGAGCAAACAAAAATACTTGACCTCCTGTGTCCAAATAAACTTTTTTAAAGTTATAGATCCTTTCCTTGGATACCCATTACTAAATTTGCCCCAGTCACATAGATTTCCCCGCCTATAATGCAATCAGTTGGCTCTAATCCTTTGTATATGTGATCATTAGATCAAATCCAGAGACACACAATTTATTGGGTGTGAAAAAATGCTACGTATGGCACCCAAGTCTACATCTGAAAATTGATTTTGTCACATTAGAATTTTAGGACCACCTCTCCTGGCAGTCAGCACAGCCACAAAGCATAATAAAAATTATGATGGGTCTGTAGCAGCATTCTAAACTCACAGTAAATTTCTGGTCTCTAAAGAGCTGCATTTGGTAGAGAGTAATTGATGAGGCTTACCTAGAGCCATCTTTCCCAATGATTTAATATTGACAACTCAACTTAACAATAACATGGGAGAAGCAGAAGGGTGCTGGAATAGTCTGACGCCCTTCATTCTGCTTAGTTCCCTGATCTGCTGATTAGTATTAAGCATGTTAAACAACTAGCAAGTTGCTCAGATTAGCAAAGTTCTAAACATCAAAGGAGTGGATGTCTCATCAGTTCACAGCCAGAGGTTCAGACTGAAAATAATTTTCCTATTATAGTTCTATCAAGTTTCTGAGTTGGCATCTTTTCCAACATTAACTTCATATTTTGTGTTATTGGAAAATAGTGTAGAATAGCAGAGAAAGCAACAGAATTTTAGTGCGGCTGATGTGTTTTGGGTTCTGTTACTCATCAGCTCAGTGATATTGGGCATGTCAGTAATTTATACGAATATCAATTTCCATATCTACAAAATGGGGGCAGTAATCTTGCTTATTCTCCAGCAAGCACATAGAACTATACAAGTGAAAATTATGCTTTTTTTTTTTTCTTTAGCTTTCTAACTCTTATTATCCTCTCTTTCTGATCTCACCCCATCCTTGTTTATACTGTTCAGCATAGAGTTATGTAAATTGTCCTAATGCTTTATTGAAGCAGGTGGAGATACAGTGACAACACAGAAAAACACTGGCTGGGCTTTCCTCCCAAGAGTATTTTGAGAATCAAATAAGATACTGCATTTAAAATTGTACATCCCATATGAACACATGATCATTATTATCTGTGCTTTGGGAGAGTCTGTGTCTGTGTAAATATCCCATTACTACATATATTTAGTGAAGAAATTTAGAAAGCATGAAATAATATCAGCTTCTGTTATGGTTCGGAATCATACTCATTCCTGATCAAGTTAATTGCTCTCCAATTCATTACTTATTTCCCCATAAAGAAAAAACACACAAATAATTTTACCAGAAAAAAGAAAAACCTGTTGAAAGAGATGACACCATTCAAAACACACTGTCTTGGAATAGATACAATTTATTCCCCCCTCCCCACCCCCTCCCTTTGCATCCCTGGTAAAAGAATGTGTGAATTCTTGCTGGTAACACAGCCACCTCAGATGCTTTGTTAACTAATGTTGACCCTGGAGTTAAGAACACTTTCTGTCCTTTTCCACATAGGTTGTTCTTAGGCCAGATGTCCCAATTCTGAGTTTACTTGTATACCCTAATTTTAGGATTGGTATTTCATTGAAGTAGCTTTAGTCCATTGCTTCAGTTTGGGTAGATCTTTCCGAATCTGAAAACTTTTACCTTGTGTGCTATTAAGAGAGAGATGATGCTGGAGGAAGTTAAGACTTTGGGGACTGCTGGGTTGTAATGTGTATTTTTTACATGTGAGAAAGACGTGGATTTGGAGTGGAATGCTATCAATTAAATATTTGTGTCTCCCACAAGTTGACATGCTGAAGCCCTAAGCCCCAGAGTGATGGACTTGGGAAGTAATTATGTTTAGGTGAGGCCACATGGGTGGGGCCCGATGGTAGGATGAGCGCCTTTATGAGGAGACGAGGGACCCACTCTTGCTGTCTAGCACGAGAAGGTCCATTGAAAAGGCAGCTGACTGTGAGTCAGGATGAGTGCTCTCACCTGGAATCCTCCCATGCTGGCACCCTGATCGTGGACTTTACAGCCTCTAGAACTGGGAGAAACACGTATGCCACCCAGTCAATGGTATTCTCTGTAGCGGCTCAAACTAAGACAGGTGTTGGTGTGCTGTGGAATTCTACTCTGTTTACTTATAAGTGAGATAACATCATTTTGTCCAAACTCTAGAAATGGGATTCCTGATCTAGGTTGGCTGGCCCTTCTATCTGTCCCAGCCACCCTGTAGCTCCTCTAGAGCACAGTGGTAGTTGCTTGCTCATGTTAATGCTTAACATTAATCTAGGGGCCATTGAGATATAGATGACATCTATCTCATGCACCAATATATCCTGTGGGTCTTCCATGGTTGATGCTGAGGTGCTCAATAAATACTAATTAAAATGATGAGATTGATTCCAATCTACTTTCCTAAAGGACTCTATCTGGCTTCAAAGATCTTTCTTTATTAATAAGGACTGTCAAACAGCCTACTAACTTTCTGCAGAGATCCCCATACCATTCATGTAATCTTTCTTGGGGGTTAGAATAAAGTCCCCCTCACTGCTGCCTCTGTGTTCTGAGGGACGTACTTGTCACTGCTTCAGACTGTAAGATACAAACTGACTTTTCTGACCTTATAGCACAAGACTCTCAGCAGGTACGCTAGCTGTGGATACTGGGCTGGTTCTTCGGGCTCTCTCTACCTTATATTCCTTGTCTTTAAATGTTGCTAATAATAGATTATATCTCATAGATTTGTCATGAGGGTTGTGTTTGCTAGTCACAGTGCATTCAGCATGGTCAGTGGAGCATGAGGGTTCCAAGAAGGTACGGGCAGGTGCAGGAGGAAGAGGAAGCGATACGGCAAATCCCTCCCCTTATTTGTTTATTCATTCAATAAATATCTGGCATGGGAGTGAGGATGAGGGAAACCATATTTTCTCTCCATGATTTTCATACACTGACATCTAAATTTCTGTGGGTTTGAATTCCTAGCCCAGTGAATGGTGACCAAGCAGCTGGCTGTCATGCCCAATTCAAGAATTGACTTTCCTGAACTATCCAGGGTGGGGAGACTTGGGGAGGGGGATAAAGGGCTCTCCCCACTGTGGGGGGATCCTAGAGAAAGCCCTTTATCATAACAGCCTGTGATACTCCACCCTGAAAGGCAGAGCCTCCCTGACCTGCAGTCATGACACCAGATTGCTGTGGGGATCTTAATGAAATGAAGCTGACGAAGCACTTCAATCTCCTAAAAGAGAGGTGGTAGATTTGTCATTTTTATTAGTCCAAATATGAAAGTACTTTTAATAAGCATTTTAGCCTCTTAAATGCGCTTCTTAAACTTTATCCAGCTGACAACATCTACCAAGCACTAGGCTACAATTAGAAATTAGATTTTTCATAGGGTCTTTTTCCCTAGGGAAATTTATTTCATATAGATATGTAACTTCCTATTTTTTCAGATACCATGGATCATCCAAATAAATGATTTGTCTTTTTGTTAAATAATAGAATATTATGCAGCTATTAAAATCCTGTTCTCAAAAAGAAATTGACTATAAATCCTCTGACATATTTATTTATAAAAAAGAACTATATTTGCATATATGCCATTCATTCTCCAAAATTCATTTATATACTTCAGAGTGAAAGCAACAAGCATAATGATAATAATAACAACAAAAAGAGCAAAATGGCATGTAAATTGAGTCTATTACAAGCCAGAGTGTGCTAGCTGCTTTAAATGTACTGTTTCATTGCATTAATACTGGTACTCAGAGGAAAATTTCTATTTATATCTCACTAAATGCATATTTTCTATTATTATTATTATTATCCCATTTTACAGATGAGTAAACTTTAGCAATGAGAAATTGTCTCTTGCTTCATTTCCATATCCAGCATGTATAAGGATGAGGTTGAGTTTATGCCAGAGGAAAAGCTATCACAACAGAAAATATTAAAAATAATATAAGCAACTGTCTAAATGATGGTATACCCTTGTAATGGAACATTCTAAGGCCATGAAAAATGACAGTAGACTCTACTTCCATTACAGCTATGTAGCTCCCACAGGTGACAGCTATAAACCCTCAACTACGAAATAAACCACCTACTGGGGGACTTAGTGAGTGAACTCTAAAGCAGGAAGAAATTGCAGGGTGTGAACACCTGGGAGAAGAAAGTGACACTGGGTGAGTTTCCCATTTTTGTAACATACCCCATGATCTGAGCAGCTTCTACAACAGTGGATAGAATTCAGGGCAAGGTACAGGAAAGTAAAAAGGGAAAACACAGACAGGAGCGGCCTGGTAACAGGGAGCCCTGACTTCTGTATATAAACTCTGTCCAAGGCTCTGCTGACGCCACCTGGCATCTGTGCACTCATGGGCTGTCTCCGCACAGCACTGTCTGAGCTCCCTCCTGCTCACCTCAGGTGACTGTACGCAAGTGTGAGTTTAACCCAACTAAAATCAACAAACAAAGGAGCAAAGAGAAGGCCATTTTGAGGAACAGAACAGAGTGCCCAGTAAGCACATGGGGATTAGAATGAGGGCAAGGCAAGTTGAAGGCACAACAGGATGCTGCTGCATCCCGACCAGAATTACTAAAGTCACAAAGCTCAGGGACCTTGCAGGTTTGTGAGGACACACAGCAACTACCACGCTCATATAGTGCTGGAGAGTGGAACAACCACTTCAGAATAAGGCCTGGCAGTTTCTTACGATACAATGACCTACCCCGTGACACAACTGTTTTGCTCCAAGGCGTCTACCCAAGGAAAATAAAAACACGAGAGTGTCCTTACATAGAACTGTGAATGAATGTCTTTATTACCATTTTATTCTTGATAACCAAAGCTGGAAACAACTCAAGTACCCACTGATAGGAAGTAGGTGAGAGAAGGTGGACCAGCCAGGCGATGGAACATTACTTAGCAATAAAGAGGAATAAACAGCGGGCAGACGAAACAATACGAACGAATCTCAAAACCTTTGCTGAGCAAAGGGAGTCATGTAAAAACACATAAGCTGTGTGACTGATTTTATTTATATAAATTACAGAACAGATGAAACTAACGTATGGTAGGTAGGAAGAATCAGAACAGCGGTGGCCTCTAGGGGGTGAGGTAGCTGTCGACAGGGGAAGGTCCCAAAGGAACTTTCTGGGCTGAGTGATGGTTTCTATCCTGATGGGGGTTTGGGTTGCACAGTTGTATGTGTTTGTTGAAATGTTACACGTAAATTTCATAAACACCATAGTTCGTAGATTTTCTTCAAAAAGAAAAGAGGCAAAAACCAATGTTGAGTTCTATAATTGACAATAAGCATGCAGCAGTATTTAGGAATTAACATTAGATAAATGTCATTTACTTTGGAATGCTTGAAAATGAGGTGGATGGATGGAAGTATAGAAGTATGGCCTGATGTACATTCATGTGTATATATTATACCTGTGTATACATGTGTATATGTGTATACTAAAATGTAAAATACAAACCGTAGAATCTGTGTTATGGGTATATGTTTGCTCACAATGAAATTCTTTCTACTTCATGTTTGAAGACGATGGCTCAGAAACCGTTTTATGAAGTGTCAGGGTGGGCTCCCCTAATGCTAAGAACGGATCTGTACCTACTCAGCGAGACACCAGCCCTGGCCCTGTAAGCATCGCCAGGCCAGACAATGAGCTCTAAATGAACAAGACATGGCAACGGGACATGACTCAGACACTTAGAAGTCGGGATAAATGCTTTAATCATTTCCCGGTTTCAATGGAACATTTGGGAAACTTGGCTTTACCATTTTCTCTTTGGAATATTATCAAACAATGTTCAAAAGCTCTTGTGCCTGAGTAAAAAGCCTGGCCACGTCATCGGCTGTTGAGTTTGATGCCCATATGGGCCACTTGCTCTCATCACAGCTCTTTTAGATTTTTTTTTCCTTCCAATTTTCTGTTCATTGGGCAGGATGTCTGGAATCAGCAGATCCGCGTTCTGGCCCTGCCATTTGTCAGCTTTCAGCCATTTTGCATACTTCCCTCAACACATTTAGATCGTTTTTCTCCATTTCCTTTCATGTTTTTTTTTTTTTTCTCCCCCAAAGCTGATCCTGCCACTTAAAGGTAAAATGTAGTTTTACATCTGCATTTAGGGGATTTTTGTAGCAATTCTGCCCATGAATATGTTCCGTATCAAGGAACTTGAAATTATTTCACTTTTAACACATAACCTCCATCTGCAGGGCTGGTTCATGAATCTGCAGACTTTGTCAGAAGCACAGGGAAGTCTGATCACGAAGGAATAGAGAACATCTTCCCAAGCAAGGTTGATACATCTCTACAGGAAAACTCAGAAAATCCCAATTGCATGTGTAGCATTTTCTTGCAATTATTTTGCAGAGTCCTCCTGTGTAATTCAATACAGATAGAGTGCTCAAGTCTGCCTGGCAGAGAACATCAAAGGCAAACTGAATCACAACATTCTGCAGCAATGTAACAAGGCCCACGCTGTGTGCAATGCTCAGAGCCACAGCCCTGTGCCCTTTGCATCCATAAGTATCCTAGACCCTGCCTGGTCTCTGCTACCTCAAGAACATTGTTCTTCACCCAAGGTTAAACCAGGTAAATGGCCGGGAAAGAAAGCAACACCCATGTACTATATGGATTTAGTGCTAAGAGGGAGCACTCAGGTGGTAAGTCTTGGTCACACCCTTGCTGCAAACTGATCTTCACAGGGCCACTTAGCTTCTTTCTTTGTGGTACCCTCAAAGAAGACAATGAGACCTGGGTGAAAGTCTTTTATTTGGGAGGTCAAGCCAGCAGGCAAGAATGAGGGAGCGAGGACATGGGCAGGTGAGCCAGGGCATGGAGAAAGCTGGCCCAGGTATATTCATGGACCACATGAGCACCTACAGCTCTGTACCTCCAGGAGTCCTCGGAGAAAGAGAGTGGAACATACCCCAGAACTGTCCAAATGAATAAAATCTTCAATGGGGGGCTCAACTTCCTTAAATGTAGCTGTTGTGTTCTTAGGGGAATTTTAGGAGGACCGAAACTCCTAGGTTGTGGGGAGTTCTCATCTGCACATGGTTGGTGGTCTGCCTAACTTGTGATAGAGCATTACCTAAAAGAGCATAATTAAGTATAGAATAGGTCAAAGTTATGACATTCTGTTTAATACAAAATGGAGCAGTATGGTATGTGGTAATTAAGATCACACACAGAGAGAGAGAGAGAGAGAGAGAGAGAGAGAGAGAGAGAGAGAGAGAGAGAGAAAGCATCCAGCTGCTGGTGCTGAGTTGCAAGCTGCCTTGGTTCCACCCTGCACGCTGATTCTCACTAGCACAGACAATGAGCAAAAGTGCAAGATCAGACCCCCCTTGGACTCAGTCACTAGCAGTGAGAGCCTGACTGAGTTATTTAAAGTCTTTCAGCTCAAGGCTCCTTACTGTAGAGTGGGGATCAGAACAGGGTCTGGCAGGGCTGTAATGAGGAACTGACACAATATTTGTGTAGCATCTGACTCCGTGCAAGTGCATGTTAACGTTGTTATCACTTAAAATGCATTTCTTTTCAGATCCTAGTAAATGAAACTACTCTCTGATAAGCCATACCATCTGAATATATGTGCATTCATTCTAATGTTTGTAAAATTAAAAAATTCTTTTTGAGAAAAGGACATTTCAGAAATTTTCTAAGGCAGTCTTTCTCCACCTTGGCTCCAGACTGGGGGGTTCTGTTAAAATGCAGATTCTGATTCAGTAGGTCTGGGATGGGGTCAAGGATCCTGCATTTCTAATAGTAAACGGTGATACTGCTGGAAGACGGATCACACCTGGAGAAGATCAAATCTCTCGCTTCCAAATGGGCCCAAAACAGCTGAGTTGAGCTACGTAAGATCATACAGCTAATAGAAGACGATTCATGTCTAGAATCTAAGTGGTGGGACCCTAACTTTGTGGTCCCATTAACACAGAAACACAAATATCTCTAGCTTTTGGACAAAAATTCCTCTCAGCTGATTGCAGAGAGGACAGGCATTTCTCATGATTTTCCATAAAAAGGGATAATCAGTGATGAGTTAGAGTCCTCTAGGAAGAACTAATTGTGTCCACAGTTGGCAGGATGAGATTGCATTGCAACACACACGCTAAATGTAAGAATATTTTAGTATTATACATAAACACATCAACAATCTATCATCATCAATACCTTAATTCACTGTTATAAAACCTGCAAGCATCCTTACAACACTGTGGACATGTGAGTCTGGTTTATCAGCTATATATTTTATGAACCATGAATACAGAGCAAGTATTTCCAGCAAAACTTTAGCATCCCAGTGGAGATGTGCTCTAAGGGTAAAACGTAGGCACAAAAACTAAGTATAAAAAATAATGTAATAATTGTAAGAGGACTAAATGTTGAAATAATTATATTTACATGCATTGGGGTTAAATATATTATTAATTTTATATAAGCTTTCATTTTCTAAATGCTGACATGATAAAATATAAAATTGCATATGGGGCTTAAATTATATTTCTATCGAACATTGGTTTAGAGAGATGGATGGCTAGGTGGTCCCACAAGGATAGAGGCATAGAATTAACCCACATATTCCATTTATAACCTATGGATAATATAACTTTGATATGTAGAACCCATATTCTTATAAACTATTTCAGATTTCTCTCATGTCTACCCATCTTCTCAAATTGGTTACATATATACCTACGTATGATATGCATTTTTAAATGTTTGTTCAAACATTTAGCAGGTTAAATTTTCGCTATATATTCTTCTCACATTAAATTACCTTTCTATGTTTGTGACTTGAAATGATTATCCAGTTCAACTTGTTTGCACTTGAAAGCCAACTTCATGAATTATTAGCTTCCCAATGGTGGGGTTGGACAGAGGGAATACTTGCAGCTCACCGATGTGAAAGTGCTTCCCTCACTCGCTGACATATATCCCTTAATCATTGAGGGTGGCTGATGCTTTGCTCCTCCACAGAGAGCAAATAGTCTCAACCAAGGCTTGCAGGGGCTCTTTGGGAAAGGCATCATGGTAGTTAGCCTTGGCTCTTAAGAGATAGGGCAGCATCTTAGAGCAAATTATTTAACTTCCTTGAATCTTAGGCTCTGATCTTAGCAAAGGAGATTATGAAAGCACATATCTTACAAGGTCATGTGAAGATGAACCACTATGTTGCTGGTAGAGGTCTCAGCATACTGCCTGGACCAAGCATCCGTCCTTGAGTGCTGTGTGGTAGAGGCTTCTGATGCTCACACCTGATTGGGCCTCCTCACTTCTGAGCATGGGCAGAACTATACTTTCCTGTCTCTTATGCAATACGATATGTCTGTGTCATTATTATGATCAATGAATTAAAGTAACAAATGTGGTGTATCCCTTTTAGGAAAACATTTAGTTGTGAGTTCAAAATCTAGAACGTTCTATTCCTTTTCTCTGGAGAACACAGATGAATCATGTTAAGATAGTGCTATCATGACCTCATGTGGCATGATCATGTGAAACATAACTGCCCCCTAACCTATACTGGCTATGTATCATGAACAGTAAGTGAATGTCTGTTAAGTCATTGATATTTAAGGGTCTATTTACTGCTTTGACAATAACAAGACTGATTTACATATTATTGTTTAAGACACTCCTTTGCTGAACTAGGTTTTTAAATTTGAATTTCCAAGGCTTTTCCGTGGCTCCTGATTTATAACCTCTCACAGATAAATGTTAAGTAGTTTGGTTATTCCCTCTGAAATTATTGAATTAATCATTTTCTTGGGTATCTCATCTTTGTTCAACCCCGCTAAGGTTTCCCTTTCTGAACCAAGTTACTACTAAGGCATTCTTCTGATATACTTAATTATATTAGTCATGTTTGCTTTTCTAAAATAATTTTACTTCTAAAAGAGCTTTTACGACCAAGATACTTTTTTTTTTTTAATACTGTGCCAAGTCTATTAAAAAGGATGGAAACTACAGATCATAAAAATGCCAACAGTAAAACACTCATTTCCAGGCAAGTTGTGAAGTAAAATCAATATAAGTTAACCTATTCTTTAAGAACAAAGGAAGATGAAGGGAATTTTCAAATTTTTGTTATTATTTAATCCAAGTTCATAGATATACTCAATTGCTTAGGACTAAAAAAGACCTCAAAGGTCATCACTATCTAACACCATCAAGCTATCAGTATTTAGTTTATAGTGTAGTGACTCATGTCAAAATATTTAGTTATAGAGACAGAGACCACATGCATTTACAATAATATCTTTCTAAAAAATAGTTAATGATTTTACAATTTTCCAAAAGTTAAGAAAGCTGAGGTTTATTGCTGCAAAAGCAGAATTTCTTACAAGCATGTTAAGAAGATTCCAGAACAGCTAGTGTGATATTTTAGATGAAAACAATTTTTCTATATAAAGACTCGTAAGTTCCTTGAAAAAGACAAGTGAAAATGTCCTCAAAGACATTGGGGAATTTTTTGAGTGCCATTGGCCCCATTTCCCCTCCTTTCTTCACTTTTATATCCCTATCTGGTCTCCAGTAACTATCTTAAGAGAGGACAGAAATCAACACTTAGTTCAAAATTTGTTTTTGTTTTTCCTAAGAAAACAATTGCTTATTATTATTTTTTTTTATTAAGTCATATATACATAGATCATGAATACATTTATGCCTTTGTGGGATTCAATGTGTTGATTATTTGTACAAATTGGAGTGCTTACATCCTCCTAATTAACATAGCTTCCGCCTCATTTACTTAATCATAGTGTTAAGACATTTGTGTTCAATACTTGATAGATTTGACTTGTACTCTTGCAATATGCTCCATAGGTGAGGTCCCACCATTAACCCTCCCTCTGTTGAACCACCCCCCTCCCTTCCCACCCACCTCCTCTTCCCTCCTTCATCCTGGGCTATAGTTGTGATTCATCTCTCATATGAAAGTGTGAGTGATTATAAATTGGTTTTATAGTAGTACTGAGTACATTGGATATTTTTTCTCAGTCCTAAGATGCTTTACTAAGAAGAATACTTTCCAGCTCCATTCATGTAAATATAGAAGAGGTAAAGTCTCCATGTTTTCTTAATGCTGCATAGTATTCCATGGTGTACATATACCACAATTTATTGATCCATTCATGGATTGATGGGCACTTGGGCTTCTTCCAAGACTTGGCAATTATGAATTGAGCTACAATGAACAAACTGGTGCAAATATCTTTGTTGCCAAGTGACTTTTGGTCTTTTGGATATACAACTAGTAGAGGAATTACAGTATAAAATGGCAGGTCTACATTTAGATCCCTGAGTGTTCTCCAAACTTCTTTCCAAAAGGAATGTACTAGCTTGCATTCCTACCAGCAGTGGAGAAGTGTTCCCTTTTCTTCACATCCATGCCAACATCTGTAGTTTGGGGATTTGCCTATTTGTGAGGGACAAAGCCCCGAGTGCTCTGGGACATGTGGTCACAGGAGATGGATGGACAAGCTCCTCCCAGGCAGCCCAGGGTTACCACAGGATT
>CAUYPK010149382.1:0-34608 GCA_963574355.1 Loris lydekkerianus | reverse complement strand
TGGGCTGTGTCCTAAGGAAGGTCCCTACACCCCTCCTCCTTGTATCTGTGGCCTTACCTGACAGTGAGCAGGAGACCTCAGCTCACCTCTCTTAGCACATCTGCTTTGGCCAATTGACCATCCAGAGCCATCCCTGGGTCTTGGAGCTCAGTCTTTGAAATCTCATGTCACTGTTGGAAGAGGGTCTTATTGGAGCTGTATCCTTCATGATTACATGTCAAAGTGAGGACTCTACTTCCTGAAGGGAACATTTCTGGGATGCTAATTGTGTCTTTAAAAGACATCTACATTTCAGAAAAGTAGAGGGAGAACTTACAAGTTTTCTCTTTTTATTTTGGTCACATGCATCTTCCCATTTAAAGTTTCTAGTAGGTCTTCCATAAAAATGCAGGGATTTTTAAAAATTTGCTTAGCCTGTGAATTCATACCAGACATTCTCAGTATTTTTTAAATTTTACCTTTCTATGTGGCATATAATAATGGTCCATGGTTATAGATTACACAGATATTTTTGATAGTGAGATGAGGGTACTTAGCATATGCATTATTTCAAATGTTGATGTCATCTTGTGTTGGAAACTATCATAGTCTCCTTCTAGCTCTTTTACACTAACCATCATATTGTGTGTGTACAATTTAAAGAGGTAGAGTAAGAGCTCACCAATGTTCTAAAGGTAATGATCTTAGAAAAAGTGTGTGTGGAGGGCAGAAATATCTTCCCTAATTTTTAATGGAGAGAAGGAAATCACCACTTGTAATTTGTGTTGCTTTTATGTAACCTTCAAATTAAACTTACAAACCACATGATTCCTTCTCAAGTCTATGTGATAACAACATGTGGATCTTCCACAACTCTACAAAAACATCATAATTATGAAGAAACAGTTAATTTGGAAGTATTTTAATTTTCTTGCTAAGATTTTAAAAAATTCAAATAGCATGGCAGAGACTACATATGACTTCATATAACGAGACATGTATTACCTAAAGGAGTGCTTTTATTAAATGAAGATTAATTGGGCACCCTCTGTGGTTCAGGCCCTGTTCTACACACCTGGGATATCTCAGTGAATAAAATTGGCAAAGGAACCTAAGTATAGAAGGATAATGTCAATGAAGAACAATATAGTTAATACTAATGTGGCAACGGTATAGTTATAAAATTTGTGGGTTATAACAGAGTAACATAATGGTAATTGACAGGGTCAGTGTGGGGGGTGCAGTTAGCATTTTAAATCCTCAGGGTATACTTCATGGATAAAACTAAAGCTGAGACTTGAAGGGGTCTCACTGCGATTTACCTATGGGTAGCTATTTCATCATGACCTCTTTTCAGAAACAGCAAAAGGACAATCAGATAGGTTATCTTAATGTTATCAGCTATAAGAAGCAGTGGCAAAAGACAAGGAGGTTGGAACAGAGCAGAATAATCTGATGGAGGAATGTGGGGCTTGGAAATTTACGCTTAGTAATGCAGAAGGGAGAAAACAGGGAATTTTCTGACAGCGTCCAAGTCGGGATGAGTTTCTGGTACACATCAGTTATTAAATCTTGCCAGCTCCATTGCACACTCATGCTTCAGGTCTTAGACCCTGAAAGGAAGATGTAGATAATGTGCTTAAGTCAATCAGTGGTGGATGTGGTTTTAAGTGCTCCCAGAATAATGAGACTTACAGAAAACAAAAATGTGGCTTTTCATTGTTTGTATCAGGCCACCTGTATAGTCTGTGTCAAGCACGCTGTTTTCCATGAAAATCTTTTGTTTTCATTGCAAGTGGCTTTTCATTTGGTGGTTCATCCTCTGCTGACTCAGACAAGAGAGACTCTTTGGTCTTGGATTTGGTTCCTCAGAAAAGGGTTAGGGGTTGACAGGTCAGAAGGCTGGTGGTGTAACGTCAAAAGAGTCTACCCCAGGTACTGTTATGGAAAACATACCTACGAAGCAAGTGCTTTTCAGTTTTGTTGAAGATAACCTAATAATCTGTGTTTTATCTATTTATTTTTGTTTGTTTGTTTTGTTTTGTTTTGGGCATGGCTTGGTGGTTCATGCCTATTTTGTTTTTGTTGTTGTTGCAGTTTTTGGCCAGGGTTAGGTTTGAACCCGCCACCTCGGTTTATGGGGCTGACGCCCTACTCCTTGAGCCACAGGTGCCACCCTAATCTGTATTTTATGAGCACACATGGCTTTAAAAGTAAGATAAATTCCTTTAAGCTCTTATTCCAATACTAATTAGAGTGATAAATTCTGTCTTCAGAGAATTTTGTCAAAGAAGTCTGCTTTCAATTAATTTTTTTCCAGATAACTTTTGTATTTTTATGGTTCTTTATTCTTTGTCCCATTATTATAATTACTGTTCATTTTATGACATATTTCATTGAGTAAACTAATAATTTAAAATGATTCCTGGACCCTAATAGTTTAGGGTCCTCAATTCATATTTCTGCATTCAACCACCTTTTTTTTTTTTTTTTACATTGGGAATCTCTGTCTGAATTCCAACTTTAATTTCTGAATGGTTTATGGTCTGCAATTTTGTTTTCTTGGGAGAAAAAGTATACATTTGTTTGGATGAATCATGGTTCAATGTCTGTTTTCCTACCAGCCTGTTCAAATTTTTACTCTGCTGCCTGTCCCTGAACTATCTATAGCCCATACATCCACAAAAATGAGAACAAATTAAGTGAGGAGAGGTAAATAACTTCAATATTTCATATAGAAATTTAATTTTGAGTCCCTGTTGTGAAAAGGTGTTAACAGCTTTGAGTGTAGGGGTGTGGTTGAAATATCTTTAGAATGGACACGAAAATTTCTTTCTTTCTATGAAGTTACATTGTTTTATATTTATTTATTATGTAGTTCCCTTTTAATAAAAGAGGAAACTCTGTTTTAGATATGTTGAATTCTTTATCTAAGGACAGGCCAAAGGCAAAGTCAAGGACACTATTAATGCAGTATATAAATAATTAGAGGTTACACATAAAGGACCAAAATATTGTATATAAAATGTGTTTTCTTGTCTACATTCTGGAAGTCCAGGTTCCAAAGCAGAGTTTTCAGATTCATGGGAACTCTGTGTGAGTGAGGTTGGCTATGCCCTAGCTTAGGTCTCTACACGCCCCTTCCTTCTGTATCTGGCTTGTCCTACACAGAAAGGGATACCCCAGGGATATCTCAGAGGGATACTGAGAGGAATATTCCAGTCCACCTGCTTCAGCAAATTGGTCATCCCCTGGCCATCTCTCAGGATTAGGAGTTCAGTCTTTGTAAGGTAGTCTAATGTTGGGGAGAAGGTTTTGGAAAAGATACCCATGCAAGCGTAAGTTGTAGTCTTGGGACTGCTTCCCTGGGGACATATAGTATAAACCAGAATAGGGGAAAGAGAGAGGCACGGCTCTGGGTAGGCCTGTGCCCTTGATCCACAGCCTGTATTCTTTGCCCTGTAATGTGGGCCATGACTCAAGGAAGGCCAGACCAAGACTTGCGTATGTTAGAACTAGAATCCCTTTGCCTAAGTCTTACTCAGAAAATTTAAAGAGAGTTGATGGAGATGAATGCTGCATTTCATTTATGATTAAATGTTTTCATTTTTTTCCAGAAATAACCAAAAAAGGATTAGGTATGGTATTTTAATTGTATCAGCTGTTAGATATAGTGGCCAAAGACAGTGTGGACTGACCACAGCAGAATATTCTGATGGAGTGGGTGGGACCCTGGTAATTGGGAGTTAGCAATGGCAAGGGAACAGAGAGAAGATTCTGCAGGAGAAGAAGAGTTTCTGGTATATGTCAATTATTTGGTCTTTACAGTTCTATTCTACTTTCTCCCTTGAGGTCTAGAATCAAGAAGAAACAGACACAGATATGGTGAATAAGTCAATCAGTGGTGTATGTTTTATCCAAGTACCGTCAGAGACTTGACAAAAATAAAATGTGTTTTTTCATGGTATCATACTCATTATAGTTACAGTCTGTGTTGGCTCTTTCCTAATAAAACATGTCATTCAATGTAGGTGACTTTTTTAACGGTCATTCATCCTCTGGTGATTCGGACACAAAAAATCCACTCTTTGGCTTTGGTTCTGGTGCAACAGAAGAGACTGAACACAAGTTGAGAGAACGCCGGGACAGTGCAAGTTCAGCATCAGAAAACTCAGGAGCAGGTATTGTTAGAGAAAAAATACTTTGCTTAGGAAGCTAGTGCTTTCTTTTTTTTTTTTTTTTTATTTCGAATAAGTTGATAACGTTCATTTTATTTGCAGACGTAGTCTTAGAAGTGGTCATGAAGACTTTAGAGTCTTTCCAGTGCCAATGAGAATGATGAATTCTGTCTTGGGAGAATTTTAGCAAAGATATGTACATGAAATTAATTGTTTTCCTGGTAAATTTTAATTTTCTCATGCTATCATTATACTTTTTATCATTACCATAACGATCATTCATTTTCATTATGTTTTTTCACTGTATAAATTAGTAACTTAAAATGCCTCCTGGAGCCAAATATTGTGTAGAGTCTTTTCACTAAGGTTTCGGTTTCCAACCACCATTTGTCTTCTACATCAAGATGCTCTCTTTAAGTTACACAAATGGCTGAATAGTTTTACAAAGCAGAGTTTCTATATGGTTTGTGGCTGGGAATTTGTGTTTGGTTGTAGAGGGAGAAAGTAAATTTGTTTAGACGAGGCATTTCTGCTCTAGTTCAATGCATTTCTTCCTACTGACCTATCCAAACTTTGTACTTGTCTGGTCCCTGAAATCTCTGTAGTTTGTGCCCCTACAAAAGTGAGGAAAAAATGAGATTCAGTGAAGAAAATTATTTTACATTAAAACTTAATATTTTTGTACATGCGTCAAAAAAATAGAAACTGCTTTGGGTGTAGGAGTGGGGTTGAAACATCTTTTGGAAGGACACAAAGTTTTCTATTTTTCCAGCTACCTGTTTTGTGATTGAGAAACTCAGTCTGACTAAGGAGTTATGGCAGATATATTTGCTCTTATTTTATAATACTGGCATGAAAAGTTAGCAAAACTTCATTATCAATGGCTCAAAACTTTACTTTTCTTATGGAAAGCTGTAATGCAGACTTTCTTCAAACAATTGTGCATAGATTAATTTCTTAATGATGGAATGCAACTTTTCTCTGGTAGCGACTATATTTTGTGCATGGTAAATGAAGCCACTTCGGCAGGTGGTGTTGCTGACCGTGTCTCTGATGGTATGAAATGTGGTGGTACTTCTTTGACTCAAGTTGAAGTTGATAGGGATCCATCTGACTGAAATGAATTTGATGTGAATTTAGTACATGGACTAGCTGGCTCTGATTCTGCTGCTCGGGAAACAGGTACTTTCATTTGTTCTTAGTTTCTCCTTTTGAAAGAACATCAACTAGCAAAGCAGGGTGTTTAGTTCTTAAAGGATCTGTGTTATCTTCAACAGAAATTGGCAATGTATACACTTAGTGAAGAGGCAGATAGATTTATGGTTTTTATTGAATGACCTGAGACCTGGGAGGAAGAGGCCTGGTTTCTATTTCCAGTCTTCCACACTAATCTCCTTGTTCCTAAGTTTTGTCATATGGAACAAAAAAAAAAAAAAAAAAAATTGAGGCTGATGTTTCTGTATGATGTTTATGATGCTAAATGTTGAAATTTTACTCAAATTTGGGTTTTTTTTTTTAAAGAATGCCAGGAAAAAATAAATTTATAAAAGTGTGGATAATTAGCATTTTATATTCAGAAATAAGAGCCAGTGAAGGAAGTAAGGGTCAGTAAAGTGTGGTAACTTTAGATATTAAGTCAAAGTGATTTTCTTTAAAAGATGTGGACGTTGGTAGCATCAGGAAGAACAGCAAGGAGTTTGTTGGTGGTAAATCCACAGGCCTTGTTACTCATGCCAGCGACTCGCAAACTTTGAATCAGAATCTACTAGTAAAAAATGCAAGTATTTTTTATTCTTTGTGGCTCCTAATACTATTATAATTTTCCAGTAACTGGAGGCATTTTGCCTTTTGATTTTGGAGTTGGCAGTGAAAAGGAAGGTGAATTAGAATTCAGTTTTGGTGATTTTGACTCCTGTTGGGTTGGTATCAGTGGTCTTGAACAAAAAGGCTTTGGTGAAAATAAAATCAATATCACTGGAAATAATGTTCGCATGATCTAGATGTTACTATTCAGGGTTTTTTTGTGTGTGTGTGTTATAAGTAAAGAATTATAAGTTGTGTTTAAGTATTCTCTGGTGACAATTTTTAAAAAATTCAGCAGGTAGCACCAACACAGTAGCAGTGGATTTTGATTTTGATTTGGGGACATCCAAACAAAAGGATTAGAAATCAGTAAAGCTGGTAAGCGTGAAATTAGCAGCAGTGCACCTGCTGGGGGCAAAACCATTGTCCTTCTAAGACTTATTCCAGAAAACTCAGAATTAATAGAATAGTTAGTTGGTAATATAATTAACTAATTGGTTAAAATATCTTTAATACCTTTTATCAGAAAACAAATTAATTTAGACTAATTAAATTAGTCTAAATCTAGTAAAAATCATTTTACTATGTAAAATTATACACAGAGAGTAACCTAATCATTTTGTGCCTCCTAATCATTTTGTGCTTACACCTGGACTGCAGGTGTAAGCTACCACACCTGGCTAATTATTTTTTCCTTTTGTACAGACAGGGTCTCACTTTGATGTCCAGGCTAGTCTTGAACTCCTGGCCTCCAGCGATCCTTCCACCACAGCCTCCTAAAGTTCTGGGATTACAGGACTAAGTCACAGTACTTGGTCTAATTTTTACTGTTATTTTACAATGTATTCTAGAATTCTGACTTTCTAATCATTGTAAATAAATATCAAAGCCTAAGCCATGGGAACCAGGTCTCCCACCATCCTTTCCAGTATCACAAGTATGTGCACCAACCACTAAGGCCAATTTCATCCAATTCATTTAATCCAGAAGCACCAACACCAAGTCCAGCTGTAAAACAATTCAGAATTGGAGCCAGTTTAGTTGAAACTGGGATGGGAAACCTGAGACTCTGTCTATTTCACCTTTTTCTTTTTCCGTGGATATGTTTAGAATAATCAAATGGAAGAAATTAACTTGGCGCCAGTTAATTTGGTGTCAAGACATTTACTTTCATCACTCGAGCAGGTTGTTGGGTTGACAATATAACTTTATCTTATACAGCTCCCCATGGTCTAAGTCTGCTTGCATTAGCATTGTAGAACTTAGATCCACAGTTTATTCTTCACATATTTTAAAAATCATTTTACTATGTAAAATTATACACAGAGACTGACCTAATCATTTTGTGTTAAACTAGGTATCACAAGATCATCTGAATATAGTACATCTGGACCACTCAATATTCCAGGTAATTTGATTTATGACTTTGAGTGTTTAAAAGACACACACACACACAACGTTGAGACATTCTGTTGATTATTGATTTACTAGGACTTGATATTATTGTATTTCTCCTATTGAGTTTTCAAGTGCTTCTTTTGGTGTACTGAAGTTTAGATAACCAACCAGGTATTTAAAACAATTTCAATGAAGATGAAGAGATTAAATCCATTTTAAGGGAATTTGAATAAACCATAGTGTAAGTTCTCCTTTTATTATTTTAGACATATTTTTTAAATACTCTTATAAATAAAAACTTGGAATTTAATCTATTTCCACTCAGTTTGAATAAAGACAACCTGTATTAAAGAGAAGTGGCTTCAAGTCATAATCAATAGCATCATGGAAAATATTTTAAAATCCCATCAAAATATCCACTTTTGTTACTATTGTTGCTGTTCTGTCCTGCTTCCTTTTAGCTCTTTGCTCTAATATTTCATATAAGTTTACTTGTTTACATTAAAGAGTAGAAATAAACAATTGCAGAAAACAAAGTTTCAAGGTATAGAGATTTTTCTCTTTGATTGGGAGAGTTATATCTTCCTCATATAGGTGTATAGATATTGAATTGTTAGTATTAGATAGTAGACTGATTGAATAAAATATGCTTGGGACTGTTAGCTTCTGACACAAAGGGGCATGCAGTGTTTTACTTTTGAAGATGAAATAATCGTTTTGCAGAAGATGCAGCACTTATTAGTAATTGTACATGACCCCAGGTGAATAAGCTTTTGATAAATGTTGAACATACATACTATGGGTGACTTTTTGCAGAAACAATGTAGACCACAGAGATAATCATGTATGGGACTTGGACAAATCCCAGGTCTCACAAAGTCAAGTTATATATTCAGGATGAAGAAATTTACTGATGGTCCTCAATACCAACTTCTAAATTCTCATGTAGAAGTTTAATATTTTGTATATCTAAAATAAATGTCTTAAAATTTAAATTATCTATGCATTGTGTTGAATAGAAAAAGGATCCCATATTCCAGAAGCAACTCCAAAATATTCAGAAACAAATGCAGTTATTGGTGAGTAAAAACACTTCTGTATCCACCCATATTTTTATGTCCAAGTCAGTACCTAATGAGGGTACAAAGTAACCAGAATTTGAAACTAGCTTTAAATAATTTGCCCATCATCTATCTGTTTAATCATTGTATATTTGAATGACATTACATTTGTACTATTTTTTCTTCAAAAATATATGTGTATAAATGTATACACCCACATAACACACACAAACATATATATATATATATATATATATATACACGTGCATAGATCTATTCAAGTTTATATATACATAGACAAATAATATGATTCTGTACACTCATCCAATACAAATGGTCCCTCAGATGACATTAGAAAAACTACCTCTAGAAAAAACAAAACTATCAAGAAAACAAACCACAACACCCCTCCACAGATCCCTCCCCATGTTAGAGACAATTTCTGTTTTCTTGTGGGACAAGATGTTTTTATTCTTGCTTGGTTGTAGCCAGAATAGCCAATTTTGGGATACTCTAAAGAAGTACTCAGGTGTTACCTTGAGTGTATTTTTGTGGTAGTGAGAGGAAAAAAAAAAAAAGACTGATTTAAGGTCATGGCTGTAAAAATATAACCTTTCAGTGATTTTTCTCCTCTTGGGAGACAAAAGTTTTAACAAATAGAACTAGAAAGTATATTAGCTTTTCTAAATAATTCTGAACACTTTTCTCTGGACATTTTGTAGGTGAAGCTTCTACTTGGGACAAAGGATCATATAAAGCTTTCAATGGCCGAATCTTTTCCTTCGAATCTCAATGCACGTACACTTTCTGCCGTCACTGCGTCGAATCTGGAGGAGATTTCAATATTGAGATCAAACGAAACAATGATAGCGAAATTGAAAAAATAGCAGTTCTGATTGACAACAATGATGTCTCTATTTTTGGTGATACTACTTTAGTTAATGGAGAAAGGTAAATACTAGAGTGTTTTGGGAAAAAGCTATTGAATTCCTTGAAATAATCTGAGCAGGAAAAAAAGAAAAAGAAAGAAAAAAATAAATCAAAAAGAGAAAGTCCTCTTTTCCTATTTTGATATTTGTACTGATAATTTGTAACAAGTTAAACAGGAGTTTGATAAATGTCTAAGACTTGGCTATGTTTGGAATTGTAAGATATTGTATTTATTCCTATCAAAAGGTAGAAAAATAGAGTATTTCTGTTGTTTGACTATTCTGAGAATCTAGATTCTGGGCAACATACATATTCAATAAAACAGGTAACAGACTATTTCAATTTTTACTGGTGTGTTTAACCCTAAATATAAATTTCAGGTTTTACAAATTAGTGACTAAAGAAGTTGAAACTTTTAGGCCATTATTATTAGTAGTAGTATTTGAGATGGAATCTCACATGGTCACCTTTGGTAGAGTGCCATGGTGACTTAGCTCACAGCAACCTCAAACTCTTGGGTTCAAGTAATCCTTTTGCCTTAGCCTCTCAAGTAGCTGGGACCACAGGCACCTGCCACAATGCCAGGCTATTTTTTAGAGATGGGGTTTTGCTCTGGCTCAGGCTTGTCTCAAACCTGTGAGCTCAGGCAATCCACCCGCCTTGGCCTCTCAAGTGCTGGGATTACAAGAGTGAGCCACCATACCCAGCAAAAATATATTTATGAAAGTGTACATACTCTCTATGATACAGCAATTCTTCCTTTGAGTATAAACTAGAGGGGCAAAAATGTCACAAATATGTACAAAGATAGATGTATACAATATTCAACTTAAATATCCATCAGGAAAAAACACCCAAGTTTTTAAAAGTGTGGTTATAGTCATTCAGTGGAATACCACACAGAAAATTAATAAACTAGAGGTAAATATCAACACAAATATCTCAATACTGAACAAAACTAACCAAACTGAGTTGCAAAAGAACATGCTATTCACATCGTGTTTTTTGCTTATTCTTTTTCTTTTCTTCTTCTTTTTTTTTTTTGATACAGAGTCTCATTCTTTTGCCCAGGCTAACTAGAATGCCATGACATCTGCCTAGCTCACACCAACCACAAACTCCTAAGGTCAAGTGATCTTCCACACTAGCTGGGACTACAAGTGCCCACCATAATATCCAACTAATTTTTCTATTTTTAATAGAAACGGGAGCTCAAAGGACCCACCCACCTTGGCCTTTAGAGTGTTAGGATTACAAATGTGAACCATTTCGCCCCATCTGCTTGTTTTTGACTTACTATTTATAAGAAGAGTTCCAAACATATACTAACATAGACATAACTGTATATTAAACCCCATATGTACCCATCACCCAGCTTTAATTATTGTCAACTTCATTTATGACTCACCTTGCTTCATATATACTATTGTCTATTTTTCTTGCCTAGTTTTAGGGAAAAAAATTCTAGATATCATATTTTATTTATAAATATTTCAGTATTTCTATAATGCCTGCTAAGGGTGATGAGCACACTTACAACTTTGATTCAAACTGCACAATAGCAATCCATGTAACCAAAACATTCGTATCCCAGTAATATTATAAAATATTTCCGTTTTCTAAAAGATAATGATTTATAATATCTGTATCATTATCAGACTTGAATATCGTAAGTTCTATGGCAGAGAGGATAAGGGATGTGCTTAGGGAAGGATTGCAGGGAACTTTAAGTATATTGACTTTTTTTTATACCTGGGTGGTAGATTCACCTTTAGAACTACTTCTATGCCAGAAATATTTCATAATACATTTTTAAAAAATTATAAGCTTAAAAAAAGTTACACTCTGTGTTATTAAGGCCTTGATTAGCTCTCTGATATTATAGAGATAACATCTGAACTCTGTCTAGCTATAATCTTCTTTTCCAAACTCATTTCCCACCAATGTTTTTTCTTTCAGGGCTCATTTTTTATTTATTTGTTTGTTTATTTATTTATTTATTTATTTATTATTATTATTTTTTGTGACAGAGTCTCACTATGTCATCCTCAGTAGAGTGCCATGATGTCACAGCTCACAGGAACCTCTAACTCTTAGGCTTAAGCGATTGTCTTGCCTCAGCTTACCAAGTAGTTGGGACTACAGGCACCCACCACAATGCCTGGCTATTTTTTTTTTTTTTGGTTGTAGTTGTCATTGTTGTTTAGCAGGCCCTGGCTAGGTTCGAACCCACCAGCTCTGGCCAGCACCATAACATCTGAGATACAGGTGCCTCCCAAGGCTCATTTTTAATACCTCCTCCACTAGAAAGTCAAAATGAAGCTCAGGAAAAGTAAAGAGGTACATAAAAAGCCATAGGAAATATTTAAATTTAAGTTCCTTATTTTAAGGGGAAAGTAATATGTAAAAGGAAAGATTAAAAAATAAAGGTAGACATAAATTTTAAAAGGCTTTAAAGCCATTTACTTTCCTTTTATCTTTGTTTAAATATATTACAGAATAGCATTTTTCTTTTCATAGAGATAGATAGGAAATAAATTCAAACTCTCTTATATTTAGATATAAATGCTTATAAGGAAGTTACTAACTTCCTTCCCTCAAAGTATTTTTATTAGGCCCGGCATGGTGGCTCATGCCTATAATCCTACCACTCTGGGAGGCCAAAGACAGTGGATCGCCTGAATTCAGGAGTTGGAGACCAGCCTGAGCAAGAAGGAGACTCCATTTCTAAAAAAAAAATAGATGGGCATTGTGATGGTCACAGTAGCTCACAGCTACTTAGGAGTCGGAGGCAAGGAGATCACTTGAGCCCAAGAGTCTGAGGTTGCTCAGAGCTATGACGCCATGACACTCTACCAAGGGCAACAAAGTGAGATTCTGTTTCAATAAAAAAGTGTTTTTATTTATTAATACTTAATGCATGTTTTTGGTTTTTTTTGAGACAGAGTTTCCCTACGTCGCCCTCTATATAGTGCTGTGGTATCACAGCTCACAGCAACCTCAAACTCCTGGGCTTAAGTGATTCTCCTGCCTCAGCCTCCCAAGTAGCTGGGATTACAGGCACCCACCACAATGCCCGGCTATTTTTTTTGGTTGTAGTTGTCATTGTTGTTTGGCAGGCCTGGGCTGGGTTCAAACCCTCAAGCTTTGGTGTATGTGGCTGACGCCCTAGCCTCTGAGCCAATACTTAATGCATTTGAGCCACATAATTACAGAACAGGAAAGCAGATCAGGAGTCAGACAACCTGCATTCATCCTCCCGGCCCCATACAACCTAGATTCAAATCCTGGCTTTACTAATTCTTTTCTTTTTTAATTTATTATTAAATCATAGTTGCGTACATTAATGCAATCATGGGACACCATACACTGGTTTTATATACCATTTGACATATTTTCATCACACTGGCTAGCATAGCCTTCATGGCATTTTCTTAGTTATTGTGTTAAGACATTTATATTCTACATTTAGTAAGTTTCACATGTACCCTTGTAAGATGCACTGTAGGTGTAATCCCACCAATTACCCTCCCTCTGCCCATCCTCCCCCTTCTACTACTTCTTCTTTATTTATTTTTAATTAATTTTTTTTTTTTTTTTTTGAGACAGAGCCTCAAGCTGTCCCCTGGGTAAAGAGTGCTCTGGCATCACAGCTCACAGCAATCTCCAACTCCTGGGCTCAAGCTATTTTCCTGCCTACACCTCCCAAGTAGCTGGGATTATAGGCACCTGCCACAATGCCCAGCTATTTTTTGGTTGCAGCTGTCATTGTTATTTAGCGGGCCCAGGATTCAAACCTGCCAGCTCAGGTACATGTGGCTGGTGCCTTAGCCACTTGAGCCACAGGCGCCAAGCCTATTTTTTTTATTTTTTGAGACAGAGTCTTACTATGTCGCCCTCGGTAGAGTGTCGTGGCGTCACAGCTCACAGCCAACTCAAACTCTTGGGCTTAAGTGATTCTCTTGCCTCAGCCTCCCAAGTAGCTGGGACTACAGGCGCCTGCCACAATGCCCGGCTAAGCTCTACTATTTCTAGCTGCCAAACTTTGGAAAGTTATATAGCCTCTCTAAGCTTAAGTTTCCTAATCTGTGAATCAAAGGAAACCATAATTCATACCTCACAGGGGTGCTAAAGAATCATCTATGTAAAAGTGCTTAACAAATAGATGGCACGGAATAAACACATCAAGAAGTTAATAATAATGACACTTTCATTTTTGCAGCTGTGAAAATTCAGGCTCCTAGCTTAATAGACTTAATTAACAAGGCATTTACACACCCTCAGGGGTCCAACTAAGGCCTGAGGGCCACATGCAGCAATGTGATTGTATTTGTTCCCGTTTTGATTTGTTTACTTCAAAATAAGGTATGTGCAGTGTGCACAGGAATTTGTTCATAGTTTTTTTTTTAAACTATAGTCCCGCTCTCCAATGGTCTGAGGGACAGTGAACTGGCCCCCTGTTTAAAAAGTTTGAGGACCCTGCAAGTAGTAGCGCAGAGCAAAGCTAAACTCCTTAGTCTTACTGTAGTGACTTTACAAAAATTCCACAATGATTCAAAGATCTCAGAATGTTTTCCCCTGAAATTTTGCATGACCATTAATTTTCCTCATCTTAAACTAATGGCTAATGCCACAACTTACCATATTTAGTAATTCAGGGCCCTTGACTGATATAAAATTTAGTCCAGATTCATTTGCCACAGCCTAGCAAGATGAAAAAAAAAAAAAAAAAAGGAGGGAAATAAGACAAATGTACAATAAAATAATAACAATAATTAGTGACAATACAAGGACGTTTTATGATTTTAGCTCTATTTCTTCCATTTTGAAGTTGCCTCTTTCTCTAAGAAATACAGACAAATGGGAAAAGAAGAAATAGGTAAAAGGAAAATTAAAGGAACAAAAATTAACCTACAACTTTCTAAGAGTAGTAATAAGACAAGCTAAACCACATAGAAATGACAAAAAATATTTAGGAAAATGCTTTATTCATATAGACCTTTATATACATATACAATTTTATATATTTATTTATATATAAACCTTTATTTATATAAACCTGCTTATGTAAATACATTTAGAGCCACAGCTTAGAATTCCAATGAAATTCCAATGTCTGTACTCCAGAAATGACTTGTGTGATAAAAGCAACCACTAATTCACTTATAAACCAAAATTCAAAAATATCATTATCAGTCTTTACCAAGTGTCCAGGTTGAGAATCACAATTAACAGGTATGTGTGAAGAGGTAGTACTGTAATCTCAATGTACAGATGAAACCTGAATAAAATGACTCGGATGGGTGTCATGGCTCATGCCTGTAACTCTTTTTTGTTTTTTTTGAGACAGAGTCTCAAGCTGTTACCCTGGGTAGAGTGCCGTGGTATCATAGGTTGCTTGTAGCAACCTCTAACTCTTGGGTCCAAGCCATCCCCTTTTGCCTCAGTTTTTCTATTTTTAGTAAAGACAAGGTCTCATTTTTTTTTTTTTTTTGCAGTTTTTGGCCGGGGCTGGGTGTGAACCTGCCACCTCCGGCATATGGGGCCGGCGCCCTACTCCTTTGAGCCACAGGTGCCACCCAAGGTCTCACTTTTGTTCAGGCTGTCTCAAACTCGTGAACTCAAGCTAGCCACCCACCTCGGTCTCCCAGAGTACTAGGATTACAGGCAAGAGCCACCATGCCCAGCCCATGCCTGTAAGCTCAGAGATTTGGGAGCCTGAGGTGGACGGACCACTTGAGCCCAAGAGTTTGTGATCAATGGTGACAATATAGCAAAAATTTAAAAAAAAGAAAAAAGAAAGAAAAAAAAAAAAAAGGCTGGGCAGGGTTGCTCATGGCTGTAATCCTAGCACTCTGAGAGGCCAACACAAGACAATCTCGCCTTTTTTTTTTTTTGCAGAGTCTCCCTTCCTCTTGTTGCCCTGAGTAGAGTGCCATGTCTTCATAGCTCACAGCAACCTCAAACTCTTAGGTTCAAATGATCCTCTTGCCTCAGCTTCCTGAGTAGCTGGGACTACAGGCACCTCCCACAACACCCAGCTATTTTTATTTGTTTTATTATTATTTTTAATTTTATTTATTTATTTATTTTGCTTAGCAGGCCCAGGCTGGGTCCAAAACTGCCAGCCCTGCTACATGGGGTTGGTACTAACAACTAAGCTATGCACCCTCGTCCCCCAGCTATTTTTAGAGACAGGATCTCACTCTTGCTCAGGCTGGTCTTAAACTCCTGAGCTCCAGCAATCCACCTGTGTTGGCCTCCCAGAGTGCTAGGATTACAGGCATGAGTCACTATGTCTAGCTTAGAACATCTTTATGATAGAACATTATACAGGCATTAAAAATATTGATGTGTATCAGTATATGCTGATATAGGAAGATGTCCAGAAAATAAAGCTAGGTGAGAAAACATTAAATTTATATTAGGCATGGTGACTCACACCTATAGTCCTAGCACTCTTTAAGGCCAAGGCCGTGGTTTGGTGGCCATCAGGATTTCAAGAGCAGATGGGAATACAGGCACCTGCCACAATGCCTGGCTATTTCTCTACTAAAAACAGGAAAAAAAAAAAAAAAACAACAACTAACAGGGTGTCACTGTGGGTGGCTGTAGTCCCAACTATTTGGGAGGCTGCAGCTACAAAGTGGCAAGAGTGAGACTGTCTCAATTAAAAAAAAAGAAAAAGAGGCTCGGCACCTGTGGCTCAAGCAGCTAAGGTGCCAGCCACATACACCAGAACTGGAGGGTTTGAATCCAGCCCAGGCACGCCAAACAATGACAGCTGCAACCAAAAAATAGCCAGGCGTTGTGGCCGGAGCCTGTAGTCGCAGCTACATGGGAGGAGGAGGCAGGAGAATTGCTTGAGCCCAGGAGCTAGAGGTTGCTGTGAGCTGTAATGCCACAGCACTCAACCCAGGGTGACAGCTTGAGGCTCTGTCTCAAAAAAAGAAAAAAGAAAAGAAAACTTAGATAATTATCTAGAAGGATCAACAATAGAAGCAGCAGTAGTTAGTAGTAGGTAGTAGTGGGAGGATTACAAACAATGCCTTTCCCTTTGATTATTTATATATATGTATATATATATATATATATATATTTTTTTTTTTTTTTTTTTTTGAGACACAGTCTCACTTTATCACCCTCAGTAGAGTGCCATAGTGTCACAGTGCACAGCAACCTCAAACTCTTGGGCTCAAGTAATTCTCTTACCTCAGCCTATCGAGTAGCTGGGACTACAGGAGCCCACCATAACATTCAGCTATTTTTAGAGATAAGATCTCACTCTGGGTCAGACGGCTTGCAAACCTGAGATCTCGCTCAAGATATCCACGCGACTCGGCCTCACAGGGTGCTCTTATTACAGGTGTGAACCACCGTGCCCAGCCTCTATTTATATTTTCTATTGTGAAAAAATGTTTTAAAAATAATGCCATGGCACTCTACCAAAGACTACATAGTGAGACTCTGCCTCAAAAAAAAAAAAAAAAAAAAGGTAAGAAATATAGGGAAAACTGGTCGTATAAAAATAGGAAACTTCAGTTAGCTGCACGCTTATGCAACTACATAATAATATGTACTGAAAACCTGAAGTATAATACACAGAAAGGAGAACTGCTCTGTTAATCATGCCGGTAATTCCAGCACTCTGGGAGGCCAAGCTGGGCGGATCACCTGAGCTCACGAGTTCAAGACCAGCCCGAGCTAGAGCAAGAACTTCTCTAAAGAAATAGCCAGGTATTGTGGCAGGCGCATGTCCCAACTACTCGGGAGGCTGACGCAAGAGAATCGCTTAAACCCAAGAGCTTAAGGTTGCTATAAGCTGTGACGCCATAGCACTTTACCGAGGGCAACATAATGAGACTCTGTCTCAAAAAAAAAAAAAAATCAGTGGGGTTTGGTTGATTTAAACATTTTTCAATTATGTAGCTTTTTCTGAGACAGAGTCTCACTTTGTCATCCTGGGTAGAGTGCTGTGGCATCACACCTCACTGCAACCTCCAACTCTTGGGCTTAAGTGATTCTCTTGCCTCAGCCTCCTGAGTAGCTGGGACTACAGGCGACCACCACAACACCCGGCTAGTTTTTGGTTGTAGTTGTCACTGTTTGGCAGGCCTGGGTTGGGTTCGAACCCACCGACTCCAGTGTATGTGGCTGGCACCCTAGTGGCTGAACTACAGGCACCGATCCCAATCATACAGCTTTTGTAATTAAAAAAGTGAAAAACTTTACTAGAGAAAGTTTAGTTTTATTCAAATGAACACTAACAGGAATTATGCATAATATTTATCTCCCTGTGACATTTAAAATTAAACCCACTTAATAGTAAAACATAAATTAAATGCAGTTGAACTTATACCTCACCTTGGCCAGCAAAGTTTTCCCACAGCCAGGAGGACCAGCAAGTAGGATTCCAGCTGGAGTCACCAATCCTAGAGCTTTAAACTGATCTGGGTTACGTACTGGTGCCTGGAAAGAACAATACCAATAGTGACCCATTACAGGTGTCCATTTTATACTACATGATCAAATTACCTCCAGATAACATTGTGAAGCCTGAAGAACAGAACGGTGCCTGGCTTACCTGTTCATACTCTGTTCTAGGCATGAAGCATATGTTCATAAAAGAAAAGTCTTTACCCTTGAGGAATTTATACTGAAGTGTAAGGTCAGGCAACATTTTAGACATAAAAATAGAATATTTCAACATTTTAAGATCAAGATCCTTTTAGAAAACTATCTAAATTTCTAAGTTATAAAAAGTTTAGGCTCAGCACCTGTAGCTCAGCAACTAGGGCACCAGCCACATACATTAGAGCTGGTGGGTTTGAATCCAGCCCAGGCCTGCCAAACAACAATGACAACTACAACCAAAAAATAGCTGGGCGTTGTGGCAGGTACCTGTAGTCCCAGCTACTTGGGAAGCTGAGGCAAGAGAATCACTTAAGCCTAAGAGTTAGAGGTTGCTGTGAGTTGTGACACCACAGCACTCTGCCCAGGGCGACAGCTTGACACTCAGTCTCAAGAAAAAAAAAAAAAAGTTTTAGCAATAGTCTCCTTTAAGAAGTCAGAAGCACCAGTACCCTTTACATAGCCAAAAGCCAGACATACTTGTTCACTGAAATCCCAGTATATTTTCTCCTTGAGTTGCACACAATTCTAAATGGATCATACTTCAATTAATGAATCATGGAATTGTCAGTAAAACAGATAAGTAAATGAATGAAAATTAATCCAAATTTTCATGGATATTAAAACTGCCTTGACCCTTAAGGGTACGACCAAGTTCAGAAAGTGGTTCTCAAACAATTTGGTCTTGGCTAAAACCTGAACTTTATTTTTTTAATCACTGCTATATAAGTCAAGCAGGACTGAAAAGAACTAGTACAAAATCGATTTCCATAGAATATTATTCAGCCATATATATGAATGAAACTCTGCCATTTTTAGCAACACAGATGGAACTGGAGATTATTATATTAAGTGAAATAAACCCAAGCACAGAAAGACAAATATTCCATGTTCTCATGTGTGGGAGCTAAAAAAGTGGATTTCATGGGGGTAGAGAGTAAAATGGTGGTTATAGGAAGCTGGAAAGTAAAAGTAGGAAATGAGGTTGGTTAATGAGTATAAAAATACAGTTAGAAGGAATAAGTTTTAGCATTCGACAGCACAATAAGGAAACTATAGTAAAAATGATTTAATGTACATTTCAAAATAGCTAAACAAACTGTAATGCTCAACACAAAGAAAAAATAAATATTTGAGGGGATGGATATTCCAATTACCTTGACTTGATCATTATACATAGTATACATATATCAAAACATCACATATACCCCAGAATATGATATATCAATTTTAAAGACAAATAAAATATCTCAAAAAAATGAATAACCATTGTTGGGGGCTTAGCACTTACAAGAAAACATATAATGAAGTCAGTTTAGACATACAACCTGGTACACATGCATATAGCTTTGTTTATTTCTGGTCTTTAATCCATCACATACTCCTATGATATTCAGCACCTGATAAACCTACCAATATTGCCATGGTGAGCTCCTCTCTAATATCTTCCAGGGCACCAATATCTGCCCATGTCACATTAGGGACAGTGACAAAGCCTTCCCTTTTGGCAGAGGGTTGGACTGAAGACAGAGCAACAATGAAATCATTCAATTCAATGCATAATCCTTGCATCTGCTCCTTTGAGAGGGGATCTTGGTCTCTCAGTAACCCCAGCAGCCTTTGCAATTCATCCTTAAAGGGAATAATTTAGGGGGACAAAAAAAACATACCATATATTGAAAAGGTACACTTCCTACTTAAAAAAATTATTATTACAGTATTTCTGTAAGCCATAGTAAATTTCCATGTTTTTTTTTTAGCCCAGCTATTTTTTGTTGCAGTTGTCATTGTTGGTTAGATGGTCCAGGCCAGGTTCAAACTCGCCAACTTGGGTGTATGTGGCTGGTACTGTAACCACTGTACTATGGGCACTGACCCAATTTCCATGTATTTTAATAGTTGTTTTCTCAGCTGGGCCCGGTGGCTGATACCTGTCATCCTAGCACTCTGGGAGGCTGAGGCGGGTGGACTGCCCAACCTCATAGGTTCAAGACCAGGCTGAAGGCTCAGCGCCTATGACTCAAGTGACTAAGGCGCCAGGCACATACACCTGAGCTGGTGGGTTCGAATCCAGCCTGGGCCCGCCAAACAACAATGATGGCTGCAACCAAAAAATAGCAGGGCATTGTGGCGGGCACCTGTAGTCCCAGCTACTTGGGAGGCTGAGGCAAGAGAATCGCTTGAGCCCAGGAGTTGGAGGTTGCTGTGAGCTGTAATGCCACGGCATTCTACCCAGGGCGACAGCTTGAGGCTCTGTCTCAAAAAAAAAAAAAAAAAAGACCAGGCTAAACCAAAGTGAGACCTCATCTCTTAAAATAGTTGGGCGTTGTGGCAGGTGCCTATAGTCCCAGCTACTTGGGAGGCTGAGGCAAGCGTATCACTTGAGCCCAAAGAGTTTGAGGTTGCTGTGAGCTATAGCACCATGGCACTCTACCCAGGGTGACAAAGTGAAACTGTGTCTTAAAAAAAAAAAAAAAATTAGTTTTCTTTTTCTTTGACATGAGAGTTACATTTATTTTATTCTAAATTGGTCTAGTAAAGATACACCAACTACAGTCAAATAAATATTATTTCTTTTTTCTTTCTTTCTTTCTTTTTTTTTTTTTGGAGACAGAGCCTGACTTTATTGCCCTTGGTAGAGTGCTGTGGTGTCACAGCTCACAGCAACCTCAAACTCGTGGCTCAAGTGATTCTCTTGCTTCAGCCTTCCAAGTAGCTTGGACTATACGCACCCACCAAAATGCCCAGCTATTTTCAGAGATGGGGTCTTGCTCTTGCTCAGGGTGGTCTTGAACCTGTGAGCTCAGACAGTCTACCTGCCTTGGCCTCCCAGAGTGCTAAGATTACAGGCATGAGCCACTGAGCCTGGCCCTAAAGAATTATTTCTATATACTATTACTAGGGCTAGATATAGCAAACATAAGCAACTGGCAAATACTCATTTCAGTAACCATGACAGTTTTCCATATTTCATGTATAAGTATTTAGGAAGCAGCTGAATTTTGATGAAATTAAAACAAAATTCCTCTGGTGGTAGAATAATTTCATTAATAATGTTCCTTTATCAACTAAATAGAGAGTAATTTTTCTGTTACTAACAAGTCTTAAACTTCAAAGGCAGATTTCTTTCCTCGAGAACATGAAAGGAGAGGTGTAAAAAACACTAAGTAATTCTAAGTAGTTCAATTTATGAAATTTTAATTTATATAAACTATTATAAAAGAAATGAGTTTATTTACTCTATCTATCTATCTATCTATTTTTTTATTTTGAAACAGAATCTCACTCTGTTGCCCTTGGTAGAGTCCCAGGGCATCACAGCTCACAGCAAGCTCAAACTCTTGGGCTCAAGTGATCTTCTTGCCTCAGCCTCCCGAGCAGCTGGGACTCTTGGCACCCGCCACAATGCCCGGCTACTTTTTAGAGATGGGCATCTCACTCTTGCTCAGCGTAGTCTTGAACTCATGAGCACAAGTAATCCATCCACCTCAGCCTCCCTGAGTGCTAGGGTTACAGGTGTGAGCCACCATGCCTGGCCAAATTTATTATTGTTTTGACAGAACTGTGGTTTCAAATGAGTATAAAAAACCAAATGATATGAAAAGTACAGGTGTGACTTTGGGCAAGTCACAACCTCTTACGCTTAATATATCTGATTATAAAATGGGAAAAATAATATTTACTTCAAAGGGTTATATGGATCAAATTATATAATACAGAGAAGCTTCTATGGAAATTATAAAATACTATATATAAATGTTATACTGAGTTTGCATGACCCACAAAACTCAAAAATGTAACATTGATTTGAACTAACAAACGATCCTCTCATATTTACCCAAGGGTCTTTCAAAGCTGTATGTAGCAAAGGACAAGGACGCTGGCAAACTTTTCTGTAAAGGATTAGGTAGTAAATACTGCAGCTTCAAGGGCTATTTGCCCTTTGCTGCAAAGACTCCTGTGTGAATTCTACTATGAAATGCAAAATCAGGAAGAGAACCTGTTTACAGGCTCACTGTAAACAAATGAACCTGACAGTATTCCAATGTAACTTTAATTTACAAAGTGGTAGGCAGGTGGGCCACAGAGTCTCAGCCCCATTCTACAATTTCATAATCATTATTGTAAAATGAATTTAATCAAAATAAACAAAAAAATAAAGCTCATTTTAAAAATTATAGCTATCTTGGGTGTAACTAATTATTATTCTATAGATAAAATGCCAATAAAACAGGAAATCATAAACCTAACTATATTGACCCTCGTTTGAGTGTAATATAACACAAAGAACATTAAAAGGACAGTTTAAGTTGCCTTAAAGAAAACACCTGTGTTTCAGAAGTGGGCTCAGTTTTCAGCCTTTCCTCCTGGTCTTTTTCAGATAGTAAGCCTTCAATCTCAGGTTCTTTCTTCTGTTGCTTCATTAAGACCCTATTGACTGCGCACATGGCTGCCTCTCGGCAGAGTGCCATCAAATCAGCACCAACAAAGCCTGGCGTTAGGTGTGCTAAGTGACAGAAATTAAAATCTTCAGGAAGTCTCAGTTTCCTGCACAAAGTTTGAAGTATTCTGTGGAAAAGACAGGAAAAAAAATCAGATTCCTAATTTAACAGTACAAACAAGTCACCTAACATATGTATTTTAGTCTTTCATCTCTGTCAATAGTATGATACATATCATCACATAGCTCATTCACTCACAAATGCTAAATCACTGGTATATATCTTACCTTATTCCACAAAGGATTATGGTAAATATCTGCTTTGTCAAGTAGGCACTAGTACTATGAGGAATAAATATATAAAAAAAAAAACACTTCTGGCTCAGCGCCTGTGGATCAAGCGGCTAAGGCGCCAGCCACATACACCTGAGCTGATGGGTTCGAACCCAGCCCTGGGCCGCCAAACAACAATGACGGCTGCAACCAAAAAATAGCAGGGCATTGTGGAGGGCACCTGTAGTCCCAGCTACTTCGGAGGCTGAGGCAAGAGAATTGCTTGAGCCCAAGAGTTGGAGGTTGCTGTGAGCTGTAATGCCACAGCACTCTACACAGGGCGACAGCTTGAGGCTCTGTCTCAAAAAAAAAAAAAAAAAACCTGCCTGAAGAATTTTATAATATTAGTGGGAAAATATGATAACTTATAAGGGTACTTTTAGAGCAGATTAAATGCACATCTACCAAAAATAAAAGCCTTCAAACACAAATAACCCATTAATTCTATTCATTACCAAAAGCTATCCTGATACATACATTTTTATATCAGAACAGTTACTTCTCTAATTTTATCACTACCTACTGTTCATTTCCTGTATTATATATGTGAAAAATTTTATTCAACCCAAATGGCAACACAGTTTGGGTCAAGGAAATGTGGACTTCTAGATAATTATTATTAAAAGAATACCTCGAACAAAATCTGATAAGACATACTGAATAAAAACTGAAAAGTGACCAGGCGTGGTACCTCATGCCTATAATCCTAGCACTCTGGGAGGCCGAGAAGGATTACCTGAGCAAGAGTTGAGACCTTGTCTCTACTAAAAATATAACAAATTAGACGGGTATCATGGTGGACACCTATAGTCCCAGTTACTCCCGAGGCTGAGGCAGGAGGATTGCTTAAGGCCAACAATTTGCAATTGCAATGAGCTACGATGATGCTTGACTTGGGGCAACAGAGACTCTATCTCAAAAATAAAAAACAAAAACATTTAAAAGCAGTAAAGATATTCAGGATGGGGCGGTGCCTGTCGCTCAAAGGAGTAGGGCACCAGCCCCATATATAGGAGGTGGTGAGTTCAAACCCAGCCCTGGCCAAAAACTACAAAAAAAAAAAAAGATATTCAGGATGAAAGGTCTGAAACTAGACTGCATGAATCTGAATATCAGCTGTTACTCTGTAATTTCTGTCAGTTGCTTAATCTTTGTGCTTCAGTTTTCTCATTTGTTAAATATATATTATAATGGCACTTACTCATAGGGCAGTCATTGTAAATGAATATATGCAAAGCACTGAGAACAGTAGCTGATCTTCCTTAATACCCAATAAATGTTAATTATTATCTACATATCGTGATTTTATAAATTAACCTGGATGAGCAAACGCATTGTGAAATTAACAAATTTGTAGCAAGAGACTAATATTTCAAATGTCAAGCTAATTGAGAGCAAGTTATAGAAAAATAGGCCAGGTGTGGTGCTCATGCTTATAAATCCCAGCACTTTGACAGGCCAAGGTGGAAGAATGCCCGAGCCCAGAAATTGGAGACCAGCCTGAGTAATATACAAGGAGACCTGGTCTCTGCCAAAAAACTTTAGCCGGGTGTGCTAGCACACACCTGTAGTCCTAGCTACCTAGAAGGGTGAGGCAGGAGAATCAATTGAGCCTAAGTGTTTGAGGCTGCAGAGATCTATGACGATGCTACTGCATTTCAGCCCAGGTAACAAGAGTGAGACCCTGTCTCCAAAAAACAAAAATAAAATTAAATTATAGAAAAATAATTTGGGATCCTAATGTAAGTGAACGGGAATAATAGAAAAGAAGCAAATAAACATTGCTGATAAATGACAAATAATTCACTCAGATACTCAGAATAATGAGAACAAGAAAAGGTTCTTTTTCTGTATAAGAATTTCCAAAAGACATCATACTTGATTTCTTTCTTTTTTTTTTTTTCTGGTATCTGTTGTGAAATCTATCAGTAAATCTTCGTAACTCTAAAAAACAAACAAACAAAAAAAACAAAAAAAAACCCCAAGAATTTCCAAAAGACACACATCTGATTTGGTGCTATGCATCAGAATGTAAGATGTTCCTAGACTTACAGTGGAATTATGATTTGATAAACCCATCCTAAGCCAAAAACATTGTGAATCAAAGTGCTTTTATTACCCTGCTAAACCCCTTGTAAGGTTTTTTGTTTGTTTTTTTGAGACAGAGGCTCACTTTGTCATCCTGGGTAGAGCGCCATGGTGTCAAGAGCTCACAGCAATGTTAAATTCTTGGGTTTAAGTGATTCTCTTAATTCAGCCTCCCAAGTAGCTTGGACTATAGGTGCTCACCATAACACCCAGCTAATTTTAGAAACAAGGACTCGCTCTGACTCAGGCTGATCTTGAACCTCTGAGCTCAGGCAATCCACCTGCCTTAGCCTCCCAGAGTGCTAGGATTACAGGCGTGAGTCACCATGCCCAGCCCTCCCTTGAAATGTTGAATAATTGTAAAATGAAGCCAAACTAAGCAGCTATCTTAGGAAAATAGCCATTGCTTCAAGTCTTTAGTTGCTAGGGGTAGAAAGATTTTTTTTTTTCCTGGACTAAGTGTCTTGGCCACAGTCATCTATCCATGCAAGCAGCACATACTAAATCCTACACACAGGGAAGGTCCATTTTTTCTATTAATAACTGTTTAACAACATTGGACTTGGGGTGGGGAAGAAGAGATTCAGATGTAAGATCAATGAATTAAGTAAAAACCTTGCAGTCTTGAACCTAAATTTGAAATATTAGTATAAATCCATTACACATTTCATTTAAAAATATACATATTTCACACATATAATACACACATGAATATGTACGTGTGTATTTCCTAGCTCTGTTCAAGTAAAACAATCTAAAAAAAATAACTAAGCTAAGAGTAAAGAGCACTCCAAGTGCTCAGATTATGATCCCTAAATACCCTTTCCAATACTCCTCAGAAAAATGTTTGGTTCCAGAACATATATAAGAAATGCTCAAGATGTGCCTGTATTTTCTTGTGATATTAGACACCAAGGAGGCTATCAAAAGCTATTAAGATTGTATTAAAAGGCTTGGCGCCTGTAGCTCAGCAGCTAGGGCGCTGGCCACATACACTGGAGCTGGGGGCTTCAAACCTGGCCTGGGCCTGGCAAACAACGACAACTACAACAACAACAACAAATAGTCAGGCATTGTGGCGGGCACCTGTACTCCCAGCTACTTGGGAGGCTGAGCCAAAAGAATCACTTAAGCCCAAGTTTGAGATTGCTGTGAGCTGTGATGCCACGACATTCTACCCAGGGCGACATAATGAGACTCTGTCTCAAAAAAATCAAACAAACAAATAAACAAACAAAAAAAACCTAAAAAAAAAGAAAAAAAGGAGGATACATGAAAAAAAAAACTGTCAAAACTGGATAATAAGCAGAGGGGTCTATTACTGTAAAAGTTTTATTTTATTTTTGTTCCATTTTTCTCTTTCGTTTTTAGTTGTGCATTCTTTCACAATTCTTTTCATGTTTAGCCTAGAAATAACTATGTGGCTCGGCGCCTGCGGCTCAAGAGGCTAAGGCACCAGCCACATATACCTGAGCTGGCGGGTTCAAATCCAGCCCAGGCCTGCCAAACAATAATGACAGCTTTAACCACAAAATAGCCGGGCATTGTGGCAGGCTTCTGTAGTCCCAGCTACTTGGGAGGCCGAGGCAAGAGAATTGCTTAAGCCCAGGAGTTGGAGGGTGCTGTCAGCTATGATGCCATGGCATTCTACCCAGGGCAACAGCTTGAGGCTCTGTCTCAAAAAAAAAAAAAAAAAAAAAGGCTCAGCGCCTGTGGCTCAAGCAGCTAAGGCGCCATCCACGTACACCTGAGCTGGCGAGTTCGAATCCAGCCTCAGCCCGCCAAACAACAGTGACGGCTGCAAAAAATAGCCAGGCATTGTGGCAGATGCCTGTAGTCCCAGCTACTTGGGAGGCTAAGGCAAGAGAATCACTTAAGCCCAGGAGTTGGAGGGTGCTGTGAGCTATGATGCCATGGCACTCTACCCAGGGCGACAGCGTGAGGCTCTGTCTCAAAAAAAAAAAAAAAAAGAAAGAAAGAAAGAAATAACAATATGCATCCTTGATGTAGTAATCTGCCTTAAATGAGTATTTTGGGTTTACCACCCCCTAAATAAGAGAAGAATCTTTCCAACAGTATAACCACATTTACCTCCCTCTTAACAATTTGTGCTATTGTTACTGTTAGATGTTGAAAGGTAGAAAGGTGCCCCAAAGAACAAGGCCAATAGGAGAGATTTATTAAGAGACCTGCAAGCAGATAGGCTGCCCTGAATATGAAAGATGGTAACAGCCATCATTACAGTTTTAAAACACATCTACAAATTCTCGATCCTCTTTTCATTGGGAGGTGGGGGTCTATGACTCTTTTCCTTGAATCTGGGCTGTCATTAGTGACTGATCAACCATCTATTATAGAGGAACTGATGCCAGTGACTTCTAAGGGTAAGTTAAAAAAAAAAAAAAAGCAATGCTGTTTCAGCCTGGTTCACTGGCCTCATGCTGGAATCTCATGTAAGCGTCCTACTACCCTGAGGATACCTGCTATGAAGAAGCCCAAATTAGCTCTTAGAAGGTACCACAAGGAGATGCTCTGAGCTGACAAGAGAAGGGAGAAAAAAAGATTAATTCAGATGATAAACAGATAAGATGGATAAGGTAGATAAGGAGACATTATGCATAACCCCACTGCTCAAATCCCCACCCTACAACATTCTAACTCCAGCTACTGCAACAACCACGAGACCTTGAGACAGGCTCCAAAACTACAGATCCACAAGGGCATAGCTGAAGCCTTTCTAGTCTTGATCCACAGAAATTGTGAGATACATACCCACTAAATTCTGGGGTGGTTTGTTTTACAGCAACAGAAACTAGAATAATTATACATGTCACTTTTTGTGTATGTTCAAAATTTTCTGTAATAAAATGCTTTTGAAGTTGAGAAAGATATTAACAGTTACCTTGTAAGAAATTTTTGGAAAGAAAAAAAGGGGAGGCAGTGCCTGTGGCTCAGTGAGTAGGGCGCCAGCCCCATGTACCGAGGGTAGCAGGTTCGAACCCCGCCCGGTCAAACTGCAACAAAAAAATAGCCGGCCATTGTGGCGGGCGCCTGTAGTTCCAGCTACTCAGGAGGCTGAGGCAGGAGAATCACCTAAGCCCAAGAACTGAAGGTTGCTGTGAGCTGTGATGTCACAACACTCTACCAAGGACGATGAAGTGAGACTCTGTCTCTTAAAAAAAAAAAAGAGAGAGAGAAATTTTTGGGCCAGGCACAGTGGCTCACACCTGTAATCCTAGCACTCTGAGAGGCTGAAGCGGGTGGATTGCCTGGGCTCACAGGTTCAAGACCAGCCTGAGCCACAGCAAGACCTCACCTCTAAAAATAGGTGGGCATTGTGGCAGTAGTCTATAGTCACAGCTACTTGGGAGGCTGAGGCAAGAAAATTGCTTGAGCCCAAGAGTTTGAGGTTGCTGTGAACTATGATGCCCTGGTACTCTACCAAGGGTAACAAAAGGAGACTCTGTCTCCAAAAAAAAAAATTTCTATGTGTCAGACTTTGTACTCGTTTACATAAATTCAATCTTCATAAGAAGCCTTTAATTATTTATTTATTTTGAGACAGAGTCTCACTATGTCACCCTCAGTAGAATGCTGTGGCGTTACAGCTCACAGCAACCTCTAACTCTTGGGCTTAAGTGATTCTCTTGCCTCAGCCTCCCAAGTAGCTAAGATTACAGGTGCCCAGCACAACACCACTATATATTTTTTTGTTGTTGTTGCAGTTGTCATTGTTGTTTACCAGGCCTGGGCTGGGGTCAAACCCGCCAGCCTTGGTGTATGTGGCTGGCACCTAACCGCTGAGGTACAGGCGCCAAACCAACACAAGAAGCCTTTAAACTAAGGTATGATTACTGTTATACAGATAAAGTAAATTATTACTATTATTACTGCATTACAGATAATAAACTAAAGCTTATAAATGTGAAATACCTAGGACAAGGACAATATAAGGCAGAGCTAGGATAATTTCTTTCACTGACTCAACGTTCTGGCATCTACTCACTTGTCTCTCCACCCCAGCCCCACCCAGGTCTGGCCCACCCCCCTCATTGACTCTTTCTATTATTATACCCTAGACCTTCCTCATTGTCACCTGGATCTGGCCCTCTCTGAGATCACTATCTCACACGTGGCATTCTCTCCTTTCTGCCCAGCCCCTCACCCTTGAGCTTATACAATGTATGCGCAATTAACTCCCTCACACTGTTGTTGGACCTCATTAGGTTCTTCACTTCACCACCTCTTCATCAAATACTATTTTTACAGCTTAGAGTCCATGGTCTTTACTGGAGAAAAATCTTAAAACCAGACCTATCAATACCATTCTGTATTTCAATCCTAAGCACTGCCTGACAATCCTACTGCTATCCTAGCCAGCTCATCTCAAACTATACAAGAAAATAGTTTCAGACTGCCATCTTCTTCAAATCTCTAAACCTGAGATCTCTAATCCCCAGGCCATCGAGGACCAGTACTGCTCTGTTAGGAACCAGACCACACAGCAGGAGTTCAGTGGCAGACAGCAAATGAAGCTTCATCTGTATTTACAGTTGCTTCCGACTGCTCACATCACCACCTGAGCTCCACACCCTGTCAGATCAGTGGTGGCATTAGAATCACACAGGAACATGAACCCTACTGTAAACTGTGCATGTCAGGGAAGTAGACTGCCCCCTCCTAATGAAAATCTAATGCCTGATGATCTGAGGTGGAACTGAGGCAGTGATGGGGCACTGGGGAGTGGCTGCAAGTACAGGATGGGATCGTTTAAAAAAAGCTCAGGACTCCCACTGATTTTGCATTATGATAAGTTGTGTAATTATTTAATTATATATTACAATGTAATAATAATAGAAATAAAGTGCACAATAAATGAAATGTGCTGGAATCATCCTGAAACCACCCCTCCTCCAGCCAAATGTGGAAAAAGCTGTCTTCCATGAAACCCGTTCCTGGTGCCAAAAAGGTTGAGGATGCTCTAAGCCATTCACCATTCATTCTCCTTTTTTATCAAATGATCTTGCTTTTTAAGTCCTAAGACAGCTTCTGAAAATGATCTCACTTTCTAACTCACAGAGAAAACAACTCAATTTTCTAGGAACACATAAACCTACTTGCCTTCATACCTTTCTTTTCCCACTTTAATATAGGGTAGACATAAAGGTCATGTGCAATTCAAAATAGTTGTAACTTTTAAAACTGCACATGAATTTTATGTCCACCCTGTATAATTTCTTTCTTTCTTTCTTTTTCTTTTTTCTTTTTTTTCCATTTTGAGACAGTCTCACTGTGTGGCTCAGGTTATAGTGCTGTGGTGTCAGCCTAGCTCACAGCAACTTCAAACTCCTAGGCTCAATTTTCCTGCCTCGGCCTCTAGAAAAGCTGGAACTCTGGGTGCCTGCCACAATGCCTAGCTAATTTTTCTATATTTAGTAGACACAAGAGTCTCACTCTTGCTTGGGCTGATCTTGAACTCCAGAGTTCAAGTCATCCTCCTTTTCCCTCCGCCTCCCAGAGTGCTAGGATCATAGGCAGGAACCACTGCAACTGGCCCTCTTCACTATAATTTCAACAGATGTATCCCTCATTGTAAGGCCAATACTTACTACATGTAAGCTCTGAATCATCATTACTCCCATTTTCTCATCAACATTTCAACATACTCATGTTTCTCTCATCCTAACAAACCAACCAACCAAACAAAAAAGACCTTTTTGGCACCCTGTCATCTACCTCAGGTAGCTACCTCCTTTCTTCTCTTTCACAGCCAAACTTCCCTTAAACCAATTATGGACATTTGCTGTTCTCATTCCTTTACTTTCCACTTATTGTACTATCATCCCATCCTGGACTTTATCCATACCATTTTTTTTTTTTTTTTTTTGGGGGGGGGGTTGGAGTCTCAGTTTATTAAGTAGCTGGGACTTCAGATGCCCGCCACATGCCTGGCTATTTTTTTTAGAGATGGGGTCTTGCTCTTGCTCATATTGGTCTCAAACTCATGAGCTCAGGCAATCTACCCTCCTCGGCCTCCCAAATGCTAGGGTTACAGGTCTAACCACTGTGCCAGGCTGACTTTATCTGTATCATTCCATTCAAAGGTCACTAATGTCCTCTAGTTGGCAAATTCAAAAAATAATTTCTGGCTGGGTGCAATAGGTCATGGAACCTGTGCTCTTAGGCAGGTTTGTGCAAATAGGTTAAATTGCAAAACTCAGATTTAAACTACCTGTGGACCAGAGGGTACTGTGCCATTCTATGGCTCTTTTATAAGGTGTCCCTAAGCTAGTTAGACAAATAAAAAACACAGCCATTGTTAATAAGACTGGATAGATGAATAGGAATACCTAAGTCCATAATCATTTCCGAAAAAACATGAAAGAATTATCCTGAATTTTTATCTTAATGTGGGCTTTTGCCTTTCTAAATCAATTTCACTAGTACAAAAAGACAGAGGAAAAATAAAAGTTACAAGGTATTTCTCCCCCATTACTTTCAAAGTATTTAGTTCAGAAGACTTAGTGGCATATAAACGTTATTCCACAAAAATATACCTTTCCCTGGATGCTTCATCTGGGATACCTAGGCATATTTCTCGGTCGAACCTTCCTGCCCGTCGCAAAGCAGGATCTAACGAGTCTGGTCGATTAGTAGCTCCAATAACTAGGACCCGAACTGTAGCAGCCACATTATTCAGATCTGGTAAGGACCAGACAGAAATAGGACACTTAACATTGAGGGCAATAATGTTTCCACAAATCATTTAATGATTAGAAAGTATTACATATTTTGACAGCAACATATACATATCTAAAACAGACTATTAAATGTTAAATACGTAAAAAATGTGAGGAAGATAAAATATAAACTTTGTCCTTAGCAGTTAACAATCTTTTGAGAAAACATTAAGTGTGTAAATAGGAAAATAGGACATATGACAAATTCTGTGAAGTGTAATAATAGATATAAACAAAGTACCATGGTAATACAAAAGAAGATACAATGAATTTCAACTGCAGAATAAAAAAGGGTTCATGGAGGTGGTAACATCTGAAGAAAAGCTTTGAAGGGTACATATAATTTTAATAATCAGAGACAAAGGTTAATGAAATTCTACATAGAAGAAATAGATTAAATAAAAGCACAGAGGTTAGAATATGGACCCACATTTAGGCAAGGGGAGAAGTACAACAACAGGAAGTCTGGGGAAGAATGAGTATTTCATGTCTCAAATAAAATGACAAAAATAATTTGAGAAGAATAATACAAAATAGTCTTCAGCTATCTAGGGAAAGATTTTTAGGAATAAATAGAATACAAGGTTCAAAGTTTATCTTTGGTAAATATTATTTGTCTCAAAGGAACCAGGACTGAACAGCAGGGAGTCTGAGGTCATAGTCCCTCACATGTAACAGGAACTAGTAGTAAGATGCTAATTAAGTCATGAGGAGTCTGTACAATAGATTCTTTAGCCAGCAGGAAGCCATGAAATGTTTTTCTCAGAATATGTGTATAGGCCTCCAAAACATGGTAGGAAATTTTTTGATAAAAATGAAACAGAAGAATAAGCAACCTGCAACCCAGCACCACAAGGAACACAAAATATGTATTAACACAAATTTTCTTATGTATTCAAAACATGTGCTCTTTCAAAGTAGGTATGATATAGCCAACAATCATGTCCACATAAGACAATCAACTTAAGGCCAGGTGTGATGGCTCACGCCTGTGATCCCAGCATTCTGGGAAGCTGAGGTGGGTGGACGGAGCTGAAAAGTTCAAGACCAGCCTGAGCAAGTGAGACCCCAATAGCCAGGCGTGTGGTGTGCGCCCGCAGTCCTAGTTACTCGAGAGGCTAAGGCAAGAGAATTGCTTGAGCCCAGGAATTTGAGGTTGCTTTGAGCTATGACACCATAGCACTCTACCAAGGGCAACAAAGTGAGACTCTGTCTAAAAAAAAAAAAAGACAATGAACTTATTTGATAAACACGTGTTCTAACTGTTCCACTAACCAGTTGTTCCCCAATGTCTCTCCCTCTCCTCAGGCCTTCCTATTTCCCAAGGTACAATAATATTGTAATTAGGCTAATTAATAACCCTACAATGGCCTATGTTCAAGTGAAAGTCTTTCACTTTAAATCAAAAGGTAGAAAGGATTAAGCTTAGTGAGGAAGTCATGTTGAAAGCTGAGCAAGGTCAAGGTGAGGTGCTCTGTGCTAGACAATGAGGTTGTGAATGCAAAGAAAAAAATTCTTGAAGGAAATTAGAAGTGCTACTTCAGTAAACAAATGATGAAAAAGAGACAGACTTATTGCTGATAGGGAGAAAGTAACAGTGGTCTGGATAGAAGATCAAACTAACCAGATTCCCCCTAAGCCAAAGCCTGATCCAGAGTAGGCTCTAACTCTCTTCAATTCTATGAAGGCTGACAAAGGTAAGTGAGGAAGCTTCAGAAAACAAGATGGAAACAGCAGAGGCTGGCACATGAATTTCAAGGAAAGAAGACATTTTCATAAAATAAAAGTGCAAGGTAAAGCAACAAGTGCTAATATACAAGCTGCATAAAGTTATCCACAAGATAGAGCTAATTATCATTGAGGAAGGTGTTTAATACCAGCATTAAACAATAGATTTTCAATGTACGTACACAGCCTTCTATTGGAAGAAGATGCCTTCTAGGACTTTCATAACTAGAGAGAAGTCAATGCCTGGCTGGAAAACTTCACAGGGCAGGCTGACTCTCTTTGGGGGATCTAATATAGCTGATGACTATTAAGTTGAAGCCAATGCTCATTTACCATTGTGAAATTCCTAGGGCCCTTAAGAATTATACTAAATCTAGGCTCGGTGCCTGTGGCTCAAGCAGCTAAAGCACCAGCTACGTGCCCCTAGTCCCAGCTACTTGGGAGGCGGAGGCAGGAGAATTGCTTGAGCCCAGGAGTTGGTGCTGTGAGCTGTGATGCCATGGCACTCTATCCAGGGCGACAGCTTGAGGCTCTGTCTCAAAAAAAAAAAAAAAGAATTATGCTAAATCTACTCTGCCTGTGCTGTATAAATAAAACAACAAAGTTTGGATGACAGAACATCTGGTTACAGCATAGTTTACTAAATGTTTTAAGCCCACTGTTGAGAACTATTGCTCAGGAATAAAAAAAAGAAATTCCTTTCAAAACATTACTGCTCATGATGATACACCTAGTCACTCAAGAGACATGATGGAGGTGTACAAGGAGATGAGTTTTGTTTTCATGCCTGTAGCATAATATCCATTCTGCAGTCCACAAGATCAAGGCATAATTCTAACTTTCAAATCTTATTATTTAAGAAATACATTCCATGATACTATAGCTGCCATAGACAGTGATTCCTCTGATAGATCTGGGGGCAAAGTAAATTGAAAATCTTCCGGAAGCTCGGCGCTTGTGGCTCAAGCAGCTAAAGCACCAGCCACACACAGTTGAGTTGGTGGGTTCGAATCTAGCCCAGCCCGCCAAACAACAATGACGACTGCAACCAAAAAAAAAGAGGGCCTTGTGGCAAGCGCCTGTGGTGCCAGCTACTTGGGAGGCAGAGGCAGGAGACTCGCTTGAGCCCAGGAGTTGGAGGTTGCTGTGAGCTGTGATGCCACAGCACTCTACCCAGGGCGACAGCTTGAGGCTCTGTCTAAAAAAAAAAAAAAAAAAAAAAAAACACAAAAAAAAAAAAAAAATATGTGAAAGGTCGCGCCATTCAATAAACATTTAAATTAACTATATTTTTGGGG